>APFE030494638.1:4698-36048 GCA_000404065.3 Pinus taeda | reverse complement strand
ACCTCCCTTCTAGTCTCTTTACCCACTAAACGTAGAAGGTAATCCAAAATAGACAAAACAATGAGTCCCATGGATCCTATTGTACAACCAATGGAATAAAATAAACCCTAGAGACTTCCTAAAATAGCCCAAATATTGTTGGAATAGGGAATTCATGAGCAGGGGGGTGAATCAGTATTTCAAGAAATTGTTAATTTTCTTTTCTTACCATACTTATAGTTCCTTATGTTCTTTCACATGTGAGAGAATTAATTCATGAAATAATGAATCAATAAAATTTCAAACACACATACTCAAATAAAATCTCATGAGTGACACACATTTGACACAGTGTTTTCATGTAGAAACCGATAGAGAAAAACCACCGATTTGGTTTTTTTCTATGATGTAATTTAAGCATCAAATTAAGTACATTTGTTTATTTGTGAGCACCCACTCTCTAGAGGCACCGGCCCCCTTTGTTTATAAAGCAACAACTTTCCAAGAGGCACGAACCTCTTAAGTATTCAGGAACCAACTTGTCACTGCCATTGTTCTACTATTTCATACAATTGTCAAATTAAAAACATAGGCATACAATTTTACAAGTAAAATACTAACTAATGGCTTGTCTGGAGATACAACTTCTACACTCCTCTTTCTAAACACTTGTGGTAGGCCTCCTCTTGTTTCTCACAACAACACTTCATCTGTGCTCTTTTTTCATTGTCCAGGGCTCTTCACTGACTTCACCTCAGCACTACCCTTGCAACACTCTACTCTGATGATTGCACACACTACTTTGCTCTCACTCACATATGATCTCACTACCCTCAAAGATCAATGGAGGTTGTGATTTTCATTCCAGTGTTTTAGTTGGCTTGATGTAACTAATGTCACCATCAAATATGCCCAAGCATGTACCCTCATCATGGAACCCCATTCTTTTGTTGTTGCATGCTTTCTTTAGTTCTATTGCTGCATTAAATCATGAGAATGGGTAATGATCACTTCTATGTCATACTACTAACTCTCCATGTTGTTTATTTAATTTTAGTCCCCTTACACATTTCATAGAGACTCCCCATGCATATTTATGGCTCATAGAGATCTACCTATACATCCTCATGGAGTGTCTATTCTTCATTTCTATTTATAATGCATGTACGAGAGGTCTTAGTCCATCATCCTTATTGTTCTAAATTCAAGACCACCATTTCTGATTCATACATATTTAATGGCTTGATGTACCATCATGTCAACGCTTTTCATCACATTGTTGTTTAGTGGTGTAACATTATGAAATAACGGATGGCCGACCTTTGATCGAGTCTACCCCATTTTGCATTAGATCCCTACTATATCTCCACCATAGGACTTGGTTTGATGACCAAGAACCAACCATATCAGAGCCCCCTATATTAGTGTTTTTTATTTGTTGCTAATGTGCCAACAACCACAAACCTACGATCATTGATGTCCAATATTTAAGATCCTTTCGCTTAGCCCTTACCACACACTTCTCACCATAGGACCGAGGGTGGTGACTGGAGGCTTGGCCTTAAGGCACTAAGTATTTCAATGCTCTGTTGGGGGACTTTTTCTTTTGTTAAAGCTTTGAGCCCTTAGTTTCTTGTGTGTTCCACAACCATGTGGTAACACGAGCGGAGCCCCTTTATCGACATTTTTCAATTTTTTCCCATAAGTCAGCAACAAGAAATCATTGATCATCAATTACCGATAGGCCCCTCTATTCATCCCTAGACTTGGTTCCTTAACACTTGGTGACTGCGTCCTAGCTCACATATTGGAGCCCTCTAATCCGTGATTTCCAAATGTTGCCAATGTGTCAACCATCACAGACCTCTGATCGTCGATGTGATGTCATCAGCTACCACATCACACTTCCAGATTGGTGACATGATTCTCCCGAATATGGTGCATTAGGCTATCTAAAACGGTCAAAAATTCCTACCACGTGTCATTCGTTATTGCCACATCATGGTGATGTCAACAACCACTTGGCCTTATCAGATCTAGTCAGATCTTGCCATGTGTCCACATCAGAGCTCATATGTGACTGCTATCTATCCTTATCGGACCCAACTCAATGCCTCGACATGTCCTGCCTGGAGGAGAGAGAAAGAGGCCCACCATACTTGGTTTTGTAGTTAATCTCTTTGTAAATATAATTTTTGCTCTCAGTGATTTAACAAAGAATGCATAGTCCCTGGAATTTTCAATCTATTAGCATTGGTAGATTGATAGTTTATTAAGGTTGACACTTTTGACAATGTCAAATGCTGATCGTTGAAGTGGCCTTGTCCTCCAACATTCTGATGACCGATATGCCAATGTTGTTGATCCTTTGATATGCGATTATTGATATTGCACAAGACCTCCACTATTGCGATATCGCTAATAGTTGATCGATGATTCACTTCTGCTATGTGCTGCACCTTGGATCCTCTAATCCTCGATTACTGATTAGACATGTGTCAGAAGGACAATAACACATTTTCCTCTGAACTTCAACTAGCTCTAATGTTTGATCCACAAGTCCATTCTAGGACTTCCACATACCATTAGAAAGCTTACTCTAAGCACTATCCAATGGAGGGGGTTTGGTTGATCTTTGAGCCCATATGCTACCTCAAGGAGGGCTTAAAAGTATTTACACAACTAAAATCACAACCACAAAGGCATGAAGCCTAATCATTAGACCGAGCCTATTTGACCTCAATGTCAACACTTACACATCCGACCACCTACATACCATCAAATGTCCAATAATCTCCCCCTCTATCATTGATGGAAACACTGGAGACTCCCGTTTAGGCTTCCTATGGTCTACTCCAATGCCTAATTTCTCCCCCTTAGTGGCAAAGAAAAACTTCACTTGCACTCCCCTTGAACTAAGTAAACCTACTCTCCCATGTATTCCTCCTGCTGAGTAGCACCCAACACCTACTAAAATGAATTCATTTGGAGCGTGAAGTCAAAAATGCAATATTCTTCCTAAGATGCTCAAATGGTTCTCATGTTAGTGGGTTAGTAAATATCTCTACCAATTTCTCTTCAGCAGGTACATATACAAGTTTAATAATGTTGGCTGCAACTTGTTTCCTCAAGAAATGATACTTTATAGGAATATGCTTGGTTTTTGAATGCATGAATCGAGTTTTTGAGATGGTTATTGCACTTGTGTTGTCACACATCAATTGTATGGAATTAAAAACTCTACATATATCCTTTAATGTATTCTTCATTTATAGAATTTGTGTACAACAGGTAGCAACATCAATATATTCTTCTTGAGCAGTTGATAATGAGATAGATCCCTATTTTTTCTTAACACATGACACCAGGCATTCGCCCAGAAAGAAGGTTGCACCAGAAGTACTTTTCCTATCATCAAGACTCCTAGCCCAATCTGCATCAGTGTAGGCCTTCATATTGAAGTCTTTACTCCTAGAATACCACAATCCATACTTCTCTATATCTTGAAGGTATTTGAAAACTCTCTTAACAATAACCACATGAATTTCTCATGGCAGGCTTGAAATCTTACCACAATTCCCATTGTTTGCATGATATCTAGCCTTGAAGCTGTCAGATACAATAAGCTTCCTATCATCGACCTATATTTAGTGTGATTTGCATGTGGTGTTGTATTGTCCTTGCACAATTTACAACCTATAGTCATGCGTGTGCTCATAGGTTTGCAATCCTCCATTCCAAATTTCTTCGAAGTTTCCTTGAGATACTTGGATTGGGATATAGAACATCCTCATGGATACCAAGTAATTTGTAGACCCAAGAAGAAGGATATCTCACCAATCATTGACATTTCAAACACTATTTTCATACAATTTGCAAGTCAACACCCCAACTGCTCCTCATCGCAACGAAATATAATGTCATCCACACATACAAACACTGTTGATAGATGATCATATTTAGATTCTACATAAATATTGTTGTAAATTGAGCCTTTCTTAAACCCTTTTTGTTGGAGATAATTATCTAGCCTTTCATACCAGGCTCTAGGGGCCTATTTCAAACCATGGAGGGTCTTCCTTAGTTTGCATATGAGCCCTTCATTGGAGGAGAGAAGGAAAACCTCATGACGCTTAATGTAAAATCCTCTTCTAAATATCCATTCAGAAAGGAATACTTAACATCCATCTGATATACTTTGATGTTCTTATGAATGGCAAGAGAAAAACACATTCTTATAGCTTCTAGTTGGGCTACTGATGAAAATATTCCTTCAAAATATATCCCTTCTATCCGGGCATACCCTTTGCAAACCAACCAAGATTTGTTCCTGATTACTTGACCCTTTTCATTTAGTTTGTTCTTGAAAGGCCACTTTGTTCCAATAAAATGTTTCTCTTTCAGCCTTGGAACAAGATCCCATGTGGCATTCTTTTCAGTCTAGTCTAGTTCTTCATTCATGGCTTTCACCAAAAAAATTTCTGCACTTTCTTAACAGAGGTTCTTGGGTTCTATCGTTGACAGTAGAGCCAATTTTGCATGACTTGGACTTCGCACAATTTTCCATCTGGTTTTGAACACCCTATTCTTGAACTCCAAGAATCTAACTTTTAGGGTGATCCTTGTGCACATAACTAGAGTGCGTTTTTGGCCTTGAAGACGTGCCTGATTTCTCATGTTCACTGCCTGAAGTTGTTTCATTCAGATCATGGACATTCAACTCTGAAGTTTCTTCATCATCTGAGTTCATATTACTTTCAAAGGGTTTAGGTTGTGATCCTACTTCATCAAATACTATGTCAATGCAATCCTCTATCTTTCTTGTCCTCTTGTTATAGCATCTGTACCCTTTCCTTCAAATATAGTATCCAAGAAGTATTCCTTCATCAGTGCATGAGTCAAAATTCCCAAGGTTCTTTTCATTTCTTTTAATGAAGCGCTTGCTCCCAAACAACTTGAGGTGTTTAATTGATGCAGGTCTTCCCTTTCATAACTCATAGGGAGTTTTGTCACTATCAGGCTTGAGGTGAGTTCTTTTGACAAGTATACTACTACCTGATTTTATTCTCCCCAGAAGTGGTGAGACACTCCTGCTTCATCTAGCATTGCTCTCGCCATTTCCTGGATTGTTTTGCTCTTCATCTCGACTACTCCATTTTGCTAATACGTTTTGGCCATTGATTATTTCTTTCTAATGCCTTTCTCTTTACACAATTCCTCAAACTCTCTTGAGGTTAATCATCCCCCTCTGTCTGATCTCGAGAATTTTATCTTTAAATCTTTTTTATTCTCTAATTGAGCCTTAAATTTCTTAAAGTTGTCAAATTCTTCCAACTTTTCTTTTAAAAGGAGAATCCAAGTAACCCTCATGGAATCATCAATGAACAGTAGGAAGCACCTCTCACCTTTTGATATTTTTTCTCTAGTTGGGCCACATATATCTATGTGAATGAGCTCCATAGGTATGGATAAGGATAACTCTTTGGATTTGGAATGAGTCCTAGTCTGCTTTCCAAACTAACATGAATTGCAAATGGTGTTATCAAGCCTTGAAAATATAGGTA
Source organism: Pinus taeda (assembly GCA_000404065.3). Lineage (NCBI taxonomy): Eukaryota > Viridiplantae > Streptophyta > Pinopsida > Pinales > Pinaceae > Pinus > Pinus taeda. The sequence continues at coordinate 30,505 of APFE030494638.1, read as the reverse complement.
ATCCTTTTACCACACCCATCTTGCTTATATTTATCAAGATATCAAATTCATGTGTCTGAGCCTCTTATGCCACAATCATGATTTGCTTGTTTTTCTCAAATAATAGTTGACCCTTGAGTCATCAAACACATAACTGTTATTGTGAGTCTTGACTTCCTTCCCCACTAATTTTCCATATTTTATATTGCGGATCTCACTTTCTTTATATCAGAAAGTCACATCATATAAATTGTTACACATATGGCTAACACTGACCATATTGTGTTTGAGGCCTTCCACATACATCACATTTTGTGCTCCCATCTTCTGATCAAGACTAACCACTTCTTTTTGCTTGATTGTTGTTGGAGCTTTGTTGCCAAAAGTGACATTCCCTCCTCTCTCTTTTTATTTTAGTGACATAAAATTTCTTTTGTCTCCAATCATGTGTTTGGAACAACCACTATCTACATAGCACTTGTTTTCTTTATCATGCACTTGTAAGGAGATCCCGCGTGGAATGCTCTTTTGGTCTTTTGTTTCTAGCTTCCCTTATTCTTTTGGATATGTGTCTGTGTGTCATTTTTAGATTTAGACAGGTATTCAAATTTACTTCTACACTCACTGGCCTTGTGCTCAAAATTATTACATTTAAACCATTCAAATTCACTTTGTAGGGGAGAGAAGACATTCTAATTCCTAAGAGAGGAATCTTGAGACATAGTAGTCCGGTGCTTATTAAACCTCAGATTTTCATCTCTTTCAACTTTGACATTTCTACAATCAATGGATTTGATTCCAAATATATGACACATATAACAACGACCTTAGAACAAGTAGGCATGACTATTGTTAAAAGAATTATGAGGTTAAGCATAGAAATACCTTGTTCGACTAAATGTTTGGTTCGTCATCTATTAATGATCTCCTCTTTGTTTGGTTTCTCTTTTGTCTTCATCAACTCTTTCATGATGATTCTTCCTATGACTTTATGGTTATTAAACTCATCTAGGCCTGAAGTTTATCTTCTCATTCCCAATTCAAAATTCTTGTCCCTTAGAGTACCCCAGTCTGGTTCTGATTGCTGAGGGCCTTTGACAACTCATAATCTGATTTAGTCTTGTGGTCCCTTCAACAAATTTCTCATTTAGACCCTTCTTAGTCTTTTCTATTAGAAAATTATATATTATGGAAATATAAACACAGAAAACACATAAAACAAGAGAGACACAAATATACATTGTTCACCCAATTTAGGTTACGTCCACTGAGAAACAGTTATCCCTTCCTTATATTATCCATCAAATGAATAAATGTAACCTACAATAGATCCATTGTAATTCCCTCTTCACTCTCACACAATCTCCTCTCTCTTTCTTGCTTAGAATACACAGATATCTCCATTTGAAATAAAATTCCCTCATATATAGTGAGGGGTTTCCTTCTAGGGAAAAACCCTAAATTAAACATAACTTATACTGTCAGATAATCTGCCCAATGAATGGTTTAGATTACTTATGAAATTACAATACCTTATTAGGCAATTTTACATCTATTTTTACCTTCGAGGGCACTGCCCCTAAATCCTTGCCGGGGTGGGGGGGGGGGGGGGAGCTCATAAAATCATCATCTTCCTCCACCCCGAACCCCCATGAAAATGATTAAATGATGGGCAGAGTTACTACCCCATTATGAAATGGAGACCAATGTGGCGATACGTCTGAATACACAAGATAATCAGGCTCCACACCCAACAATCTCCCACATGGAATCTGATGATAGAAACTCCACCGCTGCTTCATTTGCTAGAAAATGACTCCAATTTGGACCTTTCTATTTCTCATCTTCATCATCATACTTGAAGAACAATTCAAACAGAGCAAAATCTCAATTTCTCCCTGGTTACAACTTTTGTTAACATATCTGCAGGACTCTAGCTACTGTGTATCTTTTCAAGCTTCAACTGTCCATCTTCCAACACTGGCCATATGAAATGGTATTTGAGTCGTTTATGTTTAGTCTTCGAATGAACTATTGAGTTATTTTCAAGATGAATGGCACTCTAACTGTCACTGTATAACCTTCCCAACTCCTACTTCTTACCCAATTCATCTAGAAGCCTTCACTAGTACAAAATGAGAGATTAGTGACTACATGCTAAAAATGTTAGTCACCATAAATATTTCAAGTTAATTACTACTAAATTTGAGCAATTTTAAGTGACCGAACTAAAAATGACTAACATAAATGACTAATTTAGTCTAGGGATAAAATATATGACTAGATATTAAGCGACTCAACTAAAAGTGACTAACTTAAATTACTAATTTAGTCTAGGACTATAATATATGACTAGATAATAAGTGATGAAATTAAAAATGATTAACGTAAATTAAAAATCATTATTGTTCTACTTGTAAGGACACAATGTCATATTTTTACTTGTTCATGTTGGATTTGACATATCTATGGAATAGTAAACACTCTTAAACTTCATATGAGTACATGAATGCATGAAACACCTTGATATTTAAGCTCTTTATAACTAATTTTGAAAAGGGTTTACAGTTTTGCATCATGGTTAAATTTCTCTCTTGTTGCATTTATTTCTTACACTCTTTTAACAAAATTGACATTTTAACCACACCCTTACTCAAATCTGTTAGGCCAGGTAGTAACTCCACAAATTCAATTCATTATTATTCCTTCAGGTTGGTCTTTATTATATACATAAGGGATATTGTTCACATCATCTCCCAATGACTGTTCATATTTCTTATTATTTATTTACATCAATTGTATTTATTCACCTAATCCTGATTAGGTGTGAACATGCCCCCCCTTAATCTGAATGGATGTTGGTGAGTCCAAGCATCATTCTGAATTGTTCAAGCTTTTCTCTTCCAAGCTCTTTGGTGAAGATGTATGCAATTTTCTCATTAGTGGAACAATGACGGAGATGGATTATCTTGGCCTTAACATGACATCAAATCAAATGATATTTAGTATTGATGTGCTTTGTTCGATCATGAAACTTTGGGTTCTTGGCCAAATTTATTGCAAAGGTATTGTCAATCATGAGTGGAGTTGATTGTACTTGTTTTACCTGCAAATCTTCAAGAATTTTCTTGAGCCACACAATTTCTTTTCTTGCCTCAGCTACTGCCATGTATTCTGCTTCTGTTGTGGAATCTGCTGGAACTGATTGTTTGTGTTATGCTCTTAACCTGCAAGACGATACAAGAATACCAAATATGCGCAGAAATATACCAAGAACATAAAACAGTGAGAAATAACAATGGGTATTTTATTGTTCAGAAAGTAATGTTCACTTGCGTCTTCGAGGGGGAAACTTCCAACAGAGCAGAGCTTGATTACATGTTATATACCTAGGGGGGGTAATATGGGGTTCAAAGGGAGGTACCCAAGGTAATAATGTAATAATGGGATGGGCCATAGTAATAAATAAGGTGGTTAACACATATCATGTAAGGGACCACAAGTAGTTAGTAGTAATGTAATGGGCCCATGGTATTAGTCGATGGTATGAGCGAACCATGGTAATGATCCATGGTATTGTATGTATGAGGCCTATATAGAGGCTAGAGACTCCACGTGAAGGATAGTCAAGGATTATTGTATGAACAGTCATATGGCTTGTGGAGTGTTCTCCTTCCTTAAGGAGTGAATGTATGGTGTTGCCCTACCATAAGGGTTTGATATTAATAAAGAAGCATTTCTATATATTTTTATCTTATTATTTCTTGGGTTTATTTCTATTATCTTATATTTTTGGGTTTGATCTATAACAAGTGGTATCAGAGCTATAACAAGTGGTATTAGATTTACAACGAGTGGTATTATAGCACTTTCTTGGGAAAAAAAAAAGTAGAGAATTTTTTTTACTTTTTGCAGGATTTCCGGGGTGTCGAGTTTATAGATCAGATTTGTATGTTTTTGTGCAAGATCTGCAAAATCTAATTGCAGATCTGGATTCTATGTGAAAAAATACCCGATTTCAAAATAAAAAATCAGTTGAATCCGAGTCCGGATGAAGGAGATATCGTTGATTTAAAAATCAGTGGGGTTGCAGATAATTTTTTAGGGTAGCGAGTTTGCGGCACAGATCTGGACATTCTGGTGCAAGATCTACAAAATCTGATTGTAGATCTGGATTCTTTGTGAAAAAATACCTAATTTCAAAAAACAATTTAGTTGAATTGGAGCCTGGATGAGGGAGACATCACTGATTTAAAATCAGCTCTTTTTTGCAGAAATTTTGGTGACGGCGGGAGAGTTGCAGCGCAGATCTGAAATTCTAGTGCCTGGATCAGAATTTCTATCACATGGGTAGATGCAGAATGGTTGTTCCATTTCCAAAAACAGGTCATAATAGGGATTTTCGAGCAATATTTATGGAATTGTGGCCCTTTCAAATTTTCGCCAAGTAGGCGAATTTTTTGTCAAACCCTCTTCATGGAAAAGTTTATTGTAAAAGATGATAGCCCTACTATTGAAGAATTCATACAAAATCTAAAGAACATATTTGGGGAGGTATGGAATTATATGGTACCACATTTTTTGAAAGAAGAGGCCGCCATATGGTGGAAATCACTGGGCATCACTAACTTGGCCAAATTCCCAGATGAAGAAATGAAAAAACTCCTTATGGACAAATGGCCTCGGGCTAGAAAACAAGATAAGGGGAAACATGTGGAGTTATTTCCTACTGGTATATCCTTATTGCAGGTTCATGGGTTGATTTAGAAGGAGAAGATCGTTGTGTCTATAAATCCTAGTTGCAAGCATAATTTTATCAATGTTAATTTGGCAAAAAAATTGCAAGTTCCAGCCAAACACATTGAAAACAACAAGTGGATGATGAGGATGTTCAAATTTATAAGGATTTGAAGCTTTATATGGATAAGTATGTGTTGCATGGTGATTTTTGTGCTTCAGATATGGATAAATGGATGTTGTTTTGGGATACCCTTCGATGGAATCAGTGGGTACTATCAATATTAATGTACGGAAGAAATTCCTGAAGCTCTGGTATAAAAAGAAGAAAATTACATTACAGGATATTTCCATTAATAAATACGTAGAGTCTAAGGAGGCTGAAGCAGAAGATGTTCCAGGGTTTGAAATATTAGATGATGAGCCAGTGATGATCGACAATCAAACACAAACAGAGGCTGAAGCAGAAAAGGTTATAGGTGCTGATACATTAGAGGAGAGCTTAGGGGTTGAAGTAGTATTGAAAAATAAGACACCACAGTAGGCACCACAACATGCACTAGATCACAGTCAGGCTCCAGTAAGGGGTGAATTAAAGACACAACCATCGTGGGTTAAAACTTCAACATATCGTCACCCACATCACCCCGCAAGACAACAACCAACAAGATGGCAACCAATTAGTCACAAGGACAACAACCCCTGCAGGACAGATAGAGAGGAGCGATGATCCACCTACTACACATCAACATAGAAGAGCTATCATGGTCAGCTTCCATCTCAAGCGAGCGAGGCACCAACGAGATCGAGGGTTCACCTTTCTCTTGGATGGCTAGATGCAAGTAAATGGTACCAGTGGACTACTCTTTTGAGTAGATCTTATTATTTGTGTTCTTCCCATGTTTCGGGGACGAAACATGCTAAGGGGGGTGGAATGTTATATACCGAGGGAGGATAATATGGGGTACCAAGGGAGGTACCCAAGGTAATAATGTAATAATGGGATGGGCCATAGTAATAAATAAGGTGGTTAACCCATATCATGTAAGGGACCACAAGTAGTTAGTAATAATGTAATGGGCCCATGGTATTAGTCAATGGTATGAGGGAACCATGGTAATGATCCATGGTATTGTATGTATGAGGCCTATATAGAGGCTAGAGACTCCACGTGAAGGATAGTCAAGGACTATTGTATGAATAGGCATATGGCTTGTGGAGTGTTCTCCTTCCCCCATATTACCCCCCCTAGGTATATAAAATTACACAATAAGACACAATGCTCCTCGCACAGAGTCTCTATCCTTTATATATGACTCATACATGCAATACCATGGAGAAATACAGTGGTTCTTATTAATACCATCTATCTAATACCATGGCCTATTTGCAACTAACTGTGATCCCATCATTAAGTGTGGGTTAATCACTTACAACTATTAATATGGGCTTTATTGACTCTTTACTTAACTATAACTATGACTCGATCCTACTACATAAATAAGGGGGTTAGGGTGGGACCCTAACATGCCCTCCCCCTTAAGAATAACCTTGTCCTCAAGGCTAAAGCTGCGGAAACTACTGAAGAATAGTGGCTGGTTCCCAAGTTGCATCTTCCAGGGAGGTGTCTTTCCACTTGATGAGGACTTCCTTGATCATGCGGTCACGTAGGTGCCGTTCTCAGGTGTCTAGGATCTATTCAGGTTGGAGCCAGATGGACCCTTCTTCATCCAATTCAGGTAGACTGGTTTGAATTCTGCAATTGTTCCCAATAACTTTCTTGAGGCATGAGACATAGAAAACTGGATGGATTTTTGTAGTGGGTGGAAAATCTAGCTTGTAGGCCACTTCTCTAATGCGCTGAGTATTCGATACGGTCCATAGAATTTTGGAGATAGTTTCTGACAACCCTTGTCTTTGAGTGATGTTTGCAGCCTCAAAAATACCTGATCCCCTTCTTGAAATTGGCGGTTTGAGCAATGCTGATCTACCTGTTGCTTCATGCGGTTTTGAGCTTGATGAAAATTCTCTCTAAGATGGGCTAGCATGGTTGTGTGGTTTTGTGGGAGTTGATCCACTGCTTGTACCTTTGAGCACCCCTTGATATAAGAAGTAGGGGAAGGAGGGATTTGACCATAAACTGCTTCATAGGGAGTCAGTTTGGTGGTGGCATGATAGTTGGTGTTATACCACCATTCAGCTAGAGGTAACCATTGTACCCAAAGATGTTGCTTTCTTGAAGTGAAACACCTAAGGTAGGTTTCCAGACATTTGTTGACTACCTTGGTTTGACCATCTGTTTGTGGATGATAGGAAGTATTGAGTTTTAGTTGGGTACCTTGTAGCCTAAAGAGCTCTTGCCAAAAATTACTGGTGAAGATCGGGTCATGATCACACACAATAGAAGTGGGCATGCCATGTAATTTGAAGATCTTATCCATGAAAGATTGAGCAACCAAAGTCAGTGTAAAAGGGTGGGGTAGGGCACAAAAATGAGCATACTTGGAAAGTTGGTCCACAACCACCGTGATGACTGACTTGTTTCCTAACTTTGGAAGACCTGTAATGAAATCCATAGAAACCTCCGTCCATATTGATGCTGGGTTGGGCAATGGCTGTAATGTGCCCGGTACTTTGACTGTCTCCCCTTTATGATGCTGACAGACATCGCATTCTACTAAAAAAGTAAGAATTCCCTTTTTTCATGCCTATCTAAAAAAATGATCTTCTAGTGCGAGCATACATCTTCTGAAAGCCTGAATGTCCTACAGTGGGGGATGAGTGCAACTCTGCCAAAATGCGGATTTTGAGGGTGGATGTTGGTGATATTATGACTCTTTCATTGTAGTGAAGAATCTCATCCTACCACGAGTAGCCCTTGGTGGAAGTTGGATCCACCTGTAATTGAGTAATGAGTTGGGAGAGGTAGGGATGTGAAAACCATTCCCTGCGAGCCTCTTCAATCCATTCTAGAATGGGAAGCGAAATTACGAGCAGGGTATTTTCACGCCCTTTCTTGTAAATGATCTCATAATAATATCCCAGAATTTTGGCGAGCCATTTATTTTGTTGTGGTGAGGATAGACTTTGCTCCAAAAAATATTTAAGACTATGATGGTTTGTGCAGATTTAGAAACGTCGCCCCAATAAGTAAGGTCGCCAGGTATCTACTACATGTAAGATGGCCATCATTTCCTTCTCATAGGTAGATTGTCCCAGATTCTTCCCACTTAGTTGTTGGCTTGTGAAGGCCAAGGGTCTACCTTCCTGCATTAAGACCGCCCCAATACCTATACTAGAAGCATCATATTCAATGACAAAAGATTTGGTGAAGTTGGGTAGTGCTAAGACTAGAGTGGAACACATGGCATTTTTGAGAGCTGAAAAGGCCTGTTGTGCTTCATCATTCTAGAGGAATGAACTTTTCTTGAGGAGTTAAGTGAGGGGCTTCGCAATGCAACCATAATTGTGGACAAATTTGCGATAGTAGCCCGTGAGACCCAAAAATCCTCTCAGGCTCTTCAAGGTCTTAGCTTGAGGCCAATCGTGCATTGCCTGGATATTCTTGGGGTCCACCCTGACACCTTCATACCCCACAATGTGGCCCAAATACTCAACTTCTTCCATGCCAAAAGAACACTTGGACATCTTAACAAATAATTTATGCTTGCAGAGCAGTTGCAAGAGTAGATCTACATGCTGAAGATGTGCAGCCCAAGTGCACCTGTAGATGAGGATGTCATCGAAGAAAACAAGGACAAATTTTTTGAGATATGGTTTGAGGAGGTGGTTCATAAGGCTCTGAAAAGTAGATAGAGCATTACAAAGACCGAATGGCATGACCAGGAACTCATAATGGCCTTCATGAGTTCTGAAAGTAGTCTTTGGAATGTCGACTTCTTTCATGCGAATTTGATGGTAGCCTGAGCGAAGATGCAACTTAGTGAAGAATTGAGCCCCATTTAGTTCATCCAGCAAATCATCAACAACCGGGATGGAAAATTTATCTTTGACTATCAACTTATTGAGGTCCCTGAAGTCTGGACACATACCACGACCACCAGTGATGAATAAGGACTAATGATGGGGCGAATGACCCCTGCTTCCAAAAGTTCCTTGATTATTTTTTCGATTTCATTCTTTTGGGTGAACAGATATCTATATGGGCACACATTTGGTGGTTGGGCCCCTGGGACCAAAGTGAAGCTATGATCATGTTCCCCTCTCAAGGGTGGAAGCTCATGAGGCTTGTCAAAGACTGGTAGATGGTTATTTATAATCTGTTGCATCTCAGGATAAATCGGTAGAGGATTGGGTTCGACGGCCTGGATGGCATTAAATTGAGATATAACTCCATGATGGCCCTTTTTTAACAATTTTTCCATCCTATGTGAGTTGATGATAGAGGGAGCTCCCGCCTGGAGTCTGTGGAGGGTATGTGCGGAGTTGTTCTGCTTAAAGCTCATATATAACTCTTGGAAATCCATTGTGATTGGCCCAAGTGTGCGAAGCCATTCAGCAGCGAGGACAATGTTGCACCCTCCTATGTGTATGGCAAACATGTGGGTCTTCAACAAATAATCCCTCATTTGAAGTTTGACATTTTTACAGCGGCCATCACATTTCATTGTCCCCCCATCCACAATTTGGATTTGGAAGTTAGAAACTGCTCGTGCAAAACAATGCATTTCTTCAACGACTCTTTGATGGATAAAATTATGTGTACTTCCACTATCAATCAAGACTACTACTGGGCGATGCTTCACAAAACATCTGATTTTGAGAGTTTGAGGTGAAGAAATCCCTGCCAAAGCATGCAACGAAATAACTGGTTTGTCAGGGCCATTGTCCTTTTGGTTGTCCTCTTCTTCCTCCTCAGGTTCCTCAAGTGGTGGGGCTTCCTCTCATGAGTTGTAATCAGTAGCATCAATTTGAAAGAATTTGGGCTCCTTGCATTTATGACCTGGGGATTATTTTTCATCACAGTAGTAACATAATCCCTACTTTCTTCTTTCTGCCATTTTTGCAGCTGACACCTTTTGAACCTTAAGTGTTTGAGTAGTAATGTGAGCCTGTGGGGGGTGACCCTTGGCGGTGAAATTTGGGCGATTGGACTGGGCCACTAACACACGTTCAATGTTACGAGCTACCTTGCAAGCCTTCGACCATGTGGGAGGGTGGTGAAGTCGAACATGAGCTTGTATGGCCTCTTTATGATGACTTATTAAACATTTTGTGTAGATTGCATCTTGGAGACCCATAGTGCGGAAAGCTAAGGCTCCCAAGGTTGTAATATATTCATCCATTGTGCCAGTTTGTCGGAACCTAGTGAGATGACTCAAAAAGGCAGAGTCATGGTCAAAGCACTCTATAAGAGCTTTTTTGAAGGTGTCCCAAGTCAAGGGCCTTCCATTCCAACCATTTCCATCTTTCATTGTCCAAGTACTTGATTCCCACCATAAGTTGAGTCTCATTATCTAAGATGTAATTCAAATTGAAATACTGCTCCATTTGTGCTACCCATGCTATCGAGTGAGAACCACCAAATCTATGCATATCCAGCTTGGGTGGTCACAGACGGGATTGTTGGTAGGTGCTCCCTAGAGGTGAACAGAGTGGCTAGACTCACCCTCACTGTGTTCATTGCCAATATACGCCTCCTCGTGGGCTTCCACCTTGCCTTTAGAGAGTGCATTAGTTATTATCGTTAGCTGATCTTGGAGGTCTTTCAAGGATTGTTCAAGTTTGTCGATCTTCTCATTCGCCATATCTTGAGCTCTAGTTTCTACCATGCACCGATCCGATATACTTGAAATTTGGGACTGCCTGAATTTTTTTTTGGCACTAACAATTGAATGGTACCATCTTGCTCAGCTCATCATCCTGATTCTTATGGTCTAGATCACCAATAAGCACCTTGGGGGGTCTCAGACTTTTATTTTTCCTGAAAACTCCTAATAGAGTTTTACTCCTTGCTTAGGAATACTGCAGTAGCCGAATCCCCAAAATGTCAATGCTGCCAAAAGTCCTATGAAAATCATGCCCCGATATAGGAACCCACACAACTACTCAGATCTGGACGGTGGCTCTGGTGGATTTGAGAGATCTGAATGGTTGATCGGATAGATCTGAGCAGTAGAATAGATTGCTACTACAGATCTAATGGATCTAATAGATATGAATGGCTATTATGTTAAATATGAGCTGCGGGACCGATTTCTATTGCTGCTGCAAACCCCACTTGCGAGATCTAATCTGGCCGAGATTATGCATGATCCCGAGATAGAAAAGGGAACTATGGTCTTGAGGAGTTTTAGGTGCTACAGATCGTAATATACATAAGGGTCTGACAGCAGTACTCGGCCCAATTTTTCAGGGCACTAACCAAGGAGGATCAACAGTACCCTTAGCCGTACAACCTGACTACCCTATCGTACGGGCGAGTAATCTCTCTGAGTGCTATTCTTGGTGTACTGTAGTAGCAAGACGGCCGATGTTTTCTCTATGGCGAGGTTTCAAGGGAGCTAGGGGGCTTCCGATATACCAGAGGGTACTTGGAAGATAGTTCGTGTGCGGTTCTGTCTAATGCGCTACTACTCGAAGGGGTACCCACATGGGTTCCAAGGGAGTCCAAAAAGTGTGACCACCTCTTGTATTTCCTGCATGCATGCCTCCCCAAGTCCGCAGGTTTATGCACTCAATGACAGATCCCATGGTTTAAAGATGCTGGAATATGTCTCTAGCCAACAACAATTTTTATAAAAAAGGAGATCCCACCGGCCCTGGAAAGCGCTATCATACCACTTTTTATGCTCTTAACCTACAATACAATGCAAGAATACCAAATATGCACAGAAATATACCCAGAACATAGAACAGTGAGAAATAATAGCAGGTATTTTATTGTCAAGAAAGTAATGTTCACTTTCCTCTTCGAGGGGGCAACCTCCAATAGAGCAGAGCTCGATTACAAAATAAGACACAATGCTCCTCACAGGGAGTCCCTATCCTTTATATATGACTCATACATGCAATACCATGGAGAAATACCATGGTTCTTACTAATACCATCTATCTAATACCATGGCCCATTTGCAACTAACTGTGGTCCAATCACTAAATGCGGGTTAACCACTTACAATTATTAATATGGGCTTTATTGACTCTTTACTTAACTATAACTATGACTCGATCCTACTACATAAATAAGGGGGTTAGGGTGGGACCCTAATAGTTTTCATGATCTCCATGAGACAACTCCTGATCCAAGACTCATAGCATATCCTGAAGTAGATACCCTAGTTTCTTTGTCTCCATCAAAGTCTAAATTAGAGTATCCAATCAAGCTGAAGTCGTCCACTCGTGTAGACTTCATTCCAAATTCTTGAGTTCCCTTTAAGTACCTTAGAACTCTTTTTGCAGCAGACCAATTTTCCTCACAAGGCTTTTTCATAAACCTAGAGAGGATTCCAATAGCAAACGAAATGTCTAGTCTGGTAGTAGTTAGGTAGTTGAGACTTCGTACAAGGTGTCTATACTTTGTTGCATCCTCAAATTCTTTTCCTTCAATAGATGTGAGTTTTAAGTTTTGTTACATTGGAGTAGTAAGAGGATTGCATTTTGTCATGCCAAATTTGTTCAACAAATCTCCAATGTACTTCTTTTGAGAAAGAAATATGGACTTTGGATGTTGAGTTACTTCAATACCAAGATAGTAATGAACATAGCCCAAATCATTCATTTCAAAAATTTTCCCCAATTCCTTCTTTATGGATGCAATGTAACTTTCATTGTTCCTTGTCATCAAAAGATCATCTACATATACCACAAGATATACAACTGTTTTTCCAACTTTCTTAATAAATAAAGTTGCATCATCAAGATCATAATGTTTGAAATTGAGTTTCAGATGATGCCCAGTTAGTTTTTCATACCAGGCTTGTGGTGCTTGTTTGAGGCCATATAAGGATTTCACAAGTTTTATACTTTATGTTCATGTCCTTTCACAGTAAATCCTTCAGGTTGGGACATAAAAAAATTCTCTTTTAGATCTCCATTCAAGAAAGCAGTTTTTACATCCATTTGATGGACTTTCCAACCGTTCTGAGCTGTTAGGGTAAAGAGTGTCTGGATGGTAGCCCATTTTTCCGTAGGGGCAAAAGTCTCCTCATAATCAACTCCTTCCTTCTATGCAAAACCTTTTGCCACAAGCCTGGCTTTCTGCATGTCAAGTGAGCCATCAGCTTTATACTTGTTCTTGTAGACCCACTTGCAGCCAATTGGTTTGGTTCCTAATGGAGGATCAACTAGCTTCCAAGTGACGTTCTTTATGAGGGCATCATACTCATTTTGCATCACCTCTTTCCATTCATCATTATAAGAAGCTTCTTTGAAGGAATTTGGTTCAAAATCTGTACACAAGTTCAATTCACAATCATAAGAAACATCCATATCAACAGGTGAATTATAGTCATCTACATCACCTCCATTTTTCCAGATTGAATTTCTAGCTCCTGTCTTTCCAACCTCATCAGGATGAACACTTTCAAGTTTCTTTGTCAGACACTTTGGGGGACCTTTCTCATATGGTCCAGGCTGCTCCATTGATTGAGTTGGGAGAGAATCAAGATTAAGTCTCCCAATTCTATCAATCACATCACTTAAAGCATCATCCATTGTTGGAGTTTCATGCGGGGGAGAAAGTTATTCAGAAGAAGATTCCACATGTTGATCTAGTATAGGAATTCCCCCTTCAAGATGTGGAATCTGATTATCAAATTCTTGAAATGATTTTTCATTTGCGAATCTATCCAAGCAATCAATTTGCCGCTCAACAACATTGTTAGTTTTGGATGATTAAAGAAAAATTACATCTCTAGATACAACAAACTTTTTATTGACTTCATCATAGAGACGGTATGTTTTGGAGGTTTTTGAATACCCTAGGAAGATACACTTACGACTTCTTGCACCGAGTTTGTTTCTATGTACCTTTAGTATCAAGGCATAATAGGTGGAACCAAAGACCTTGAGATGCTTTATTGAAGGAAAATGCCCATACCACATTTCATATGGATTCTTGTTTCTAATAACATTAGATGGACATCTATTGTTTATATATGCAGCACATAGAACAACATCAACCCAAAACATTATCTTTACATTTTTGAAGAAGAGCATGGAGCATACCATATTTAAGACTGTCCTATTCATTCTTTTAGCTATACCATTCTGTTGGGGATTATAAGGTATAGTCGTTTGATGTTTGATCCCATGTTGGCGAAGTTAGTTTTCAAATTCATTTGATGTGTATTCTTTTCCATTATCAGTGCGAATAGACCCAATATGAGATTGTGCATTATTTTCAATCCATTTATGAAAGTTCTTGAATGTTTGAAAAGCATTAGATTTGTTCTTCAATAAATAAACCCAAAACATTCTGGTGTAGTCATCAATAAATGGCATCATATATTTATTTCCATTTGCAGAAGGAATAGGCATTGGACCACAAATCTGAATGAATGAGTTCAAGTTTTCTATGTGCTCTTGAATGTGAATCATGAAAAGACTGTTTCCTATGCTTTCCTAGAATGCAAGCATCACATTTCTTAAATTTCCTAGGAATTTCAGGCAAACCAGAAACACCATTTTTCTTTAGCGAGTAGAGGTTGTCATAGTTCAAATTTCCAAAAATAGCATGCCATAATAAACTTGATGGAAGTGTACCTTCTTCATAATGAGAATTGTATGCGAAATGTTGTGCATGAGCAGAGGTACCTTGCAGCTTGAGAAGCCTTTCTTCTTCTATTCCCCTCATGACAAGTGAGTGGTCAGATGCTTTTCTTACCTCAAGCTTGCCATCAAACATATGAATGGAGTGACCTTGATGGCAGATGTGGACCAAGGATAGCAAGTTTCTCTTTAGCTATGGGATATATAGAACATGATGTAGAAGAAAGTCTGGGAGACCATGCAATTTAAGCCTGATTGTGCCAAGCCCTGATGGCTTGATTTTTGATTGGTCTGCAAAGTATACTGCTACATCAACATTGTTAATAAATTCTTCATAAAAATGTTTTCTATGAGTCATGTGGCAAGTTGCTCCTGAATCAATCAACCAATCATTTTTCCAAGAAGTAAGTGAGACATTAAATAAATCTTCATTTACTCCAATATTACATTGTGTCACAACATAGTGAGTGGATTCAAGTGGTTTACCTTTGTCTGTATCATCAGTTTTACCTTTGGGTTAATTTCTTTTCTAGTCAATTTTATCCCAAGGTAACTTGCATGTAGAGGCATCATGTGATCCATTTCTTTTGCAACATATGCAGTGTAAATCTTCCTTTTCTCCTTGAGAGTGCCTGCCCCCTCTGCCTCTAAAATATCTTCCTCTTCCTCTTCGACCACCTCTTCCTCTGAAAGAATCTTGACCAGGATGTTTTTCTTTATGAGCAAGGCACACAACCTCTTCAGAAGATTCAGGGGGTGTCTTCTTTCCAAATTTTTTCTCTCTTTCAGCAAATTCTTTCACAAGAGAGTCAAAGGTAATATCTTTAAGATTTCCATTTGCTTGCAATGACTCAAGATAATTGGAGTAAGTAGGATAAAATGCCTTTAGAAAAGCGATAATAGGAATATCCAAATCAATCTTACTGGTTTGGATATCATGCATTATAGACTTTACTTCGGATGGAAGAGCAAGAGGATCATTATTTTGTAATTCAAGAGTGAAGATTTTAATCATGAGTTGAACAACTTCAAGTGTAGAATGTGAGTCATAGAGTTATTTCAGCTTTTGTAAGGCTTTGAAAGTAGTTGAAAATGGCGTAATATGGTGACTTACCTCTTCACTTACAAATGTTGTAATTGATGCATAGCATTTGTTATTCTTATTTTCCCAAATGACGAGCTCTTTGTTTGAGGTAAGCTGTTCTAGCTGTTTGTCTCTGTCTCCAATGCACAGTCATTTCCACAACTCATTGAAAATGAGGGAGTGATTTATCATCCGAGACGACTTAGGAGAGTTTTCCTTGCCAGTGAGAACTATTCCCACAATGGAATGATTGAATGCATTCTGTGACAAAAACTTCTGCTACAAAATTTTACTCCTAATGGGAAAAAATATACATCTGATATGATGGGATAGAAAATTCAAATGTCAATTCACATTCATCTGGACAACGTTAAAATATAGAATATGGCAGCGTTAAACAACACATATATGGAAACATTAAGCAAGATCACTCCATTGACACATGGGAGAGCATACATTGAATGTACAGAGGAAATACCAACAGCTTCCCTCTCTGCTATTCTCACTTAAAATTTGCCAGCAAGCATATCCTTTATGTCAATATTCGAGTCAATACTCATTTGAAACAGATCGAGGATCAACTCCAATAACAAAAACCCAATGTAGAGAGTACACAAAAATCACAGAGAGTACACAAAAACCACAGGTTTCATTGTTCAAATAAATATGGGGCAACATAAATATTTAAATTCGATGGCAGAGTTAAATAAATATGGGGCAACATAAATATATGGAGCAATGTTAAATATAAACAACACATTCAATGTGTATTCCTACATCGAGGCACCATAAATTACCCATTAAACTATTAGAACAACCTCGTGGAAACCCAACAATGGCATCGGTTTCATTAGTGTTAAAAAGACTTCGATGGCAACGTTTCTCATTCCTCGTTTCAGCGTGGGGGCACTAGATGTGCACCAATCCAAAGCTCGCATTGGAATGCACTTGTCATCTCGTCATGGTGCCTTACTATCCATAGCAGTAGGATTAGAACCTCTGACCTATCAAATACAGCCTCAAAATGGAGTAGTTATTCTGCCCAAAAAATCACGTCCCTGCACACTTCAATAGCACTCTCTCAGACAGCACTCAGGCGCACATTAGCGAGACAAGGGATTACAAAAATTGTTCTAGAGAAGAGGGTGAAAAAAATTATTATGGTAGAGCGCCCAGAGAAAATACCAAACGTGTTAATTCTAAAATATGGCATAATAGGAAAATAGGCAGAAAGATGGAGTTACAAAGGCATGAATACTAAAAATACAACCTGCTCTGATACCATGTCAAGCTAGGTAGTAACTCCACAAATCAATTCATTATTATTCCTTCAGGTTAGTCTTTATTATATACATGAGGGAGACTGTTCACTTCATCTACTGATGACTGTTTATATTTCTTATTAATTATTTACATCATATTATGAAGCCAGCTCACAAAAAGATAGAAAAGATAGTTGAACACCTTAGAATTCAGCCTCTTCGAGAGGGAAACCTCCTTTACATTACACAAATGAACAATTCTTGGATGATTAAAATGACCAAACCTCCTTTCTATATATAGGAGTCTAAGGAGCCACAATATAACCCAGCCGACCTAACAATATTAATATAAAGCCACAAAAATAACAATAGAGGTATTCTATGGGGCACAGTAATAACAATATGGGGACAATAGGGGCACAACAATATTAATAAGGGATACAACTACAATAGTAATGGGGTAATCACTAGTATTATAGGGACCTAACATGCCGCTCTCCTTCAAAAAAGTGTTGCCCTCAACGCTTGAGTATTTTTGGATGCTTCTGTATAAAATTCTCATCCTCCCATGTGGAATCTTCAGTGGATAAGTTCTTCCACTTGATGAGATAGTCCGAAATTGATCGTTTTCGTAGTCGTTGAGTTCTTGTTTCTGTGACTGCTTCTGCTTCCAATATAATTCTTCCTTCCTCATCAAGTTCTGGTAATATGTTTTGAACTGGGAGCTTGTCACCTCTAACCTTCTTTAAGCATGAAACATGGAAAACTGGGTGGACTCGAGAAGTTGCAGGAAGCTCCAATTTGTATGTCATAGTACCAATATTTTGCAGCACCTTGTACGGACCATAATACCTTGGTGATAATTTATTATCCTTCTTAGCTTGCTTGAGGGACATTTGTTTATATGGTTGTAGCCGTAGGAATACCCAATCACCTACATCAAAACCTCTTTCGCTGCGATGTTGATTTTCCTGTTGTTTCATTCTATTTTGTGCCAACAGGAGGTTATCTTTTAAGAGTTGGAGGACTTGTTGTTGATGTTTGATGTGATGTTCCACTGATCGAACCTTAGAATTTTCACTTAAATATGATGTCATGGCTGGTGGCTGATATCCATAAAGTGCCATAAATGGGGTCCTTTTTGTTGTTGTATGGAAGGAAGTGTTATAATACCATTCAGCCAAAGGCAACCATTTGACCCATTGTGTTTGTTTATCAGATACAAAGCAATGATGATATCCTTCCAAACATTTGTTTACTATCTCAGTTTTCCCATCATATTAAGGATGATAAGATGAGCTATGAGCTAACTGAGTACCAAGACAAGAAAGTAATTTTGTCCAAAAATTTCCAGTGAAAATGGGATCTCTGTCACTTACAATAATCTTTAAATTTCCATGTAGTTTTTGAATTGTTTCCATAAATGCAGTAGAAACTGCACTGGATTTAAATGGATGTGATAACGCACAAAAATGTGCATACTTGGTAAGTCTATCAACTACCACCATGATGACACTCTTTCCCTCAGACTTGGGTAAACTTGTGATAAAATCCATTGAAACCTCCTCCCAATGTTGGCTTGGAATGGATAAAGGTTGTAATAGACTCGGGGTCTTACTTGTTTCAACTTTATTTCATTGGAAAACCAAACATTCTACCACAAACTTTTGAATATATGATTTAAGGCCGTCCCAAAAAAATTCCTTCTTAACCTTGTGGTAAGTTTCTAAAAATCTTGAGCGCCCTCCTAAGGGAGAAGTGTGCAATTCCATAAGAATATTTTGTTTTAGTTGGGAATTCTTACAGAGGTATAAGCGATATTCATACCTTAACAAATCATTTTTTAGCTAAATGTATCAGATGTACTGGTATCTTGTTGTAACTTTCGAATAAGTTCCCACACTTCTTCATCACTCTTCCATTCCTCGCTTGCTTCGTTTGTCCAATCTGGTTGGATAATAGAAATGCTGCACAACAATGCTTCCACATCCTCATCCTTTCTTGAGAGTGCATCTGCCACCACATTTTGCTTCCCTTTTTTGTAGATGATTTCAAAGTCATAACCCAACATCTTTGTGACCCACTTTTGTTGCTCTTTAGAGGATAATTTTTGTTCTAAAAAGTATTTAAGGCTATCATGATCCGTTTTTACCTTGAAGTGTCTTCCCATTAGGTAGGGTCGCCATTTCTTAAGTGCATGTAGTATTGCCAACATTTCCTTCTCATAAATAGCTTTGTGTAAAAACTTTCCCTTTGATTGGACGACTTTCAAACAAAATGGGTCTTTCATCTTGCATTAAAACAACACCAATTCCATTTCCTGAAGCATCACATTCCACATTAAAGGTTTTTGTGAAGTCTGGTGTAGCTAATACTGGTGCTTAGCACATTTCCTGTTTAAGATGTTTGAAGGCCTTTGTTGCTTTTGGAGTCCATGAAAATGCATCTTTCTTCAATAATGTTGTTAGAGGTGCTATTATTCTCTCATAATTCTTAACAAACTTGCGATAATAACCTGTCAACCTGAGAAACCCTCATAGATGCTTTATGAATGTGGGGATTTTCCATTCCTTAATGGCTTTAATTTTGTTAGGGTCTACCTTAACTCCTTCATGAGATACAATATGACCTAGATATTCCACCTTTTGTACTCCAAAGAAACATTTGGATTTTTTTGCATATAATTATTTCTCCTCCAATAGTTGTAGCACCCTGTCAACATGTTCAACTTGATCCTTCCAAGATTTGTTGTAGATTAGTATATCATCAAAAAATACTAACACAAATTTTCTAAGGAAGGGTTTGAAAATGGAATTCATCAAACCTTGAAATGTAGAAGGTGCATTGGTAAGGCCAAAAGGCATGACCAAAAATTCATAATGGCCCTCACGAGTTCTAAATGTTGTTTTCCGAATGTCTTCACTCTTCATTCTGATTTGATGATATCCTAAACAAAGATCCAACTTGGCGAAGTAAATTGATCCATGAAATTCATCCAATAATTCATCAATGATAGGAACAAGAAACTTATCCTTAATAGTGAGCTTGTTGAGCTCACTATAATCCAGACACATGTGACATGATCCATCCTTCTTGTGCACCAATACTACTGGAGCAGAGGAAGAACTTTGACTAGGTTGAATTATACCAGCCTCTGGCATTTCTACAACCATACATTCAATTTCACTCTTTGGGTACAGGGATATCTGTACGGCCTGATGTTTGGAGGAACACTCCTTGGAATGAGATGAATAGCATGATCATGATCACGAATAGGTGGGAGACCTTTGGGAGTCTTAAATACCTTGGAATGATTGTCCAAGACTTTTTGGAGATTTGGAGAAATAGATGATTCTGATGTGGAAACATCTATCGAACATAATTGTGCAATTACACCTCTTTGTTCCTTTTCTAGAAGCTTTTTCATACCATTAGAGCTGATTATCTTTCCTGGTTTCCCTACCATACCCCTTAATTCAACTTCCTTTCCTTCTGCAGAAAATTTCATGAAACGTTCTTGAAAATTAAAAGCTATTGTACCCAAGGATTGAAACCATTGGACTCCTAGTATAACATCAACACCTCCCATTGGAAAGGAAAGCATTGGGCTAGTCAATACATATTCTCCCATGGATAGCTTGATATTATGGCACTTCCCAAAGTAATTTATTGTTCCTCCATTTGCAACCATCACTTGACACTTTGGTGCTAGATATATGAAGTAATTCAATTCCTTTGCTACCTTACAATGAATAAAATTGTGGGTACTTCCTGAATCAATCAATGTTATTACCCTTTTCTTCTTGATTTTTCCTTCTATATTGATGATTTGAGGAGTGGTAATTCCAGCCAATGCATTACAAGATATGGTCATATTCATTTCTTCTTTATCTAGGCTTTGTTCCTGGACTA
The DNA here is from genome assembly GCA_000404065.3 of Pinus taeda. Taxonomy (NCBI): domain Eukaryota; kingdom Viridiplantae; phylum Streptophyta; class Pinopsida; order Pinales; family Pinaceae; genus Pinus; species Pinus taeda. The sequence goes on along the minus strand of APFE030494638.1, from coordinate 9,799 downwards.
TATCCTTCTTTTTTTACCTTTCTTGCTCCTTTTCTTCTACGTCTTCAAAATCTATGTAAAATAATTTCTTCTTAGCACACTTATGACCTTTAGTGTATTTGCTATCACAACTATAACAAAGCCATTTTTCTCTTATTTATTCCAATTTTTGTGGTGTCAACCTTATAGGTTACAGAAGACTAAGGGCAACAACACTTCCATCTTTATAGTTGTGAGTGGTATGCTTCCTGGTTAATTTTGCTTTCCATTTTTCTTGCTAATCTGAATGCCTTCTCTAATGAATCAGGTTCCCAAAAGCAAACATAATGTTGGATATTATCCTTTAAAGTCCCTATGAACACATCAGTACTATGCTCCTCTGGAATATTTTTTACCCTTATGTTCAATTTTTGGAACTCCTCAATGTGCTCCATTATTGAACCCTTTTTTTTTAGACTTATCAATTGGCTAAAACAAGTGTTGCTTTTTGTATCCTCATAACGTGTTGTCAATTCTTCCGTAAAAATTGCCTAAGTGATAATTTGTTTATGAAAGCAAAGCCAATGATACCATACAAACTGATTTGGTTCCAAATATAAAGTTGCAATATGTACCTTTTATGTGTTTTGCACATTATTGAGATCGAAAAATTGCTCCATCTGTAATATCCATGTTGCAGGATCCTTGCCATCAAACTTCCTCATATCGATTTTTGGAATATGGTGGGTCTTTGATCCAACATTAGATTATATGAAATCATTATTAACATTTCTTTTGTTTGCATCATGAGTTTCCTTTACTACCCTTTCACCATTACTAAGTATTTCTTGTAGAAAATTTGTCAAATCTGTCTTCAAATCTGCCATGCCTATCTTCAAATCTATCTTCAAATCATCCATCTTAGTTTCCATGCCCTTTATCTTAGATTCCATGCCATTTATCTTAGCTTCTATTAGCTTTTGTGAGAGTGAAATTTGTTGCACTTGGTCTTGTAATTTTGATATATCATGTAGCATTTCTTCCTCTTCTTCATGAGTCATGCTAGAAATTTCAGGTTTCTTACTAGGTGTTTGCAATTTCTTTCCTCGAGGCATCAATTAATGATAATAATGCTCTACTATGCCCTTTGAATTCCTTCAAAATAAATTTTCAAACCAAGATTAAGCGAAAATTTAAAAAAAAATCTACACACCTTTTCTCACTTTGTAGGAGCTAGATATCTCCTATGATGCATCTCTAAAATTTCAGATCATCTAGTTCTGAAATTGTGATTTGTAGTAGCCCTCTATATCCTCTTTCCAATGCCACCAGTCTGATCCAAATTGGATTCTCCAAGGAAGAGTTATGCTAAATCTCCCACAGTGACTTGATTATAGGCTAGTTCAGTAGAGTGAACTTGTACGATGTGCTATGTGTCCCTGTTTTGACCTTTGGCTTTGAAAAATATATACAAGAATCTACATTTTGTCTTCTTTTCGTACCTTCTGACAAAATTTCATCTGATGCTCAAAGAGAAAGTTATGAGAATTTTCCCTAGGTCACCTATTTGGAATGTAATTTAGGAGTCTGCGAAAAGACCAACTTCCTCAAATCATATATCTACAAATATAGCACAAAAAGCTCTGAAATTTGGACCCGAGGTTGAATGCGAATTCTTCTCAAATGGGTTCTTTTTCACTTTTGAAACGTCGTAGAAAAAAAGTTATAGCAGAAATTCCACGATGACCTATTTGGAGCAGTGAAACCCTAGAATCCAAAGCTGTGATACCAAATGTTATGATGCCAGCTCACAAAAAGATGGAAAAGATTGTTGAACACCTTAGAATTTAGCCTCTCTGAGGGGGAAACCTCCTTTACATTACACAAATGAACAATTCTTGAATGATTCAAATGAAAATACCTCCTTTCTATATATAGGAGTCTAAGGAGCCACAATATAACCCAGCCGACCTAATAATAATAATATAAAGCCACAAAAGTAACAATAGAGGGATTCTACAGGGCACAGTAATAACAATATGGGGACAATAGGGGCACAACAATATTAATAAGGGATACAGCTACAATAGTAATGGGGTAATCACTATTATTATAGGGACCTAACACATCAATTGTATTTATTCACCCAATTGTGATGATTAGGTGTCAACAAAATCAGTGCATGGGAACATTAAATGATTTTCTTCATAAGACTAACACTTTATTATTTTTAAGATTGTCTTGATGGTCTACTTGCCTGCCTTTTTGTAGAGATATGATCACTTTCTAATTTGAAGTACCACTATTGGTTCACTCTGCACAAAATTTAGAAAATGCATAAAATTCTTAAATATTTGTTGTTGACATATGGAATTTCTTATTGTTTAGGGATGCTTTAAAACATACATTGATCTCTAGTCTTAATGGTAATTTGTTCTAAATACATAGTGGTTATTATGCTCCACACACTAGTAGTATTTCTCATGGTTCATTAGTTGTAATTACACACTTTGGAATGTTACAAATACATCATTTGGGTCACAATTTGGTTACAACTAGCCAACTATAAATGGTGATAAATTCATTATTAATGGATGACATTTGAATGTTACAAATGTGTAAGTAGTCTACATTCAATTTTTTTGTCTTCATTGTCCTTAGTAACAATTCTACACTGAAATCTTTGCATTTAGTGCAAGCAATCAAATAGGATTAGAAATCATCTACATTGAAATCATTGCATCTAGTGCAAGCGATCAAATAGGATTAGAAATCAACATCTACACTAAAATCAATGCATTTAGTGAAAGAAATAAATTAGTATTATAAATCATCAACATTGAAATCAATGAATTTAGTGCAAGCAATCAAATATCGTTAGAAATCAACATCTACACTCAAATCAATGCATCTAGTGAAAGGAACCAAATACGATTAGAAATCACCATTTACCCTTAAATCAATTCATCTAGTGCAATAAATCTTCTTCCCTCTCTATCCCCTCCATATATATCTATATCTCCCTCCACATACCCTTATTTTTCCCTCTATCTTAGACCCCCAAACACACATGCTCTCTCACTCCATATCTATCAAGCTCTATGTGCCTCCCTCCCTCTCTCCATATCTCTCTTATTCCTCTATTCAATTTACATCTATATCTCTATCTCCCTTTGTATCTCTATATCACCCCCAAAACATACACTTTCTTTCTCCAATCTATCTATCTATCCCTCCCTCCTCCTCTCCTGTGCTCTCTCTCTCCCTCTACCCCTTCTCTCCCTCTCCCTCACTTCTATCTCTCTTCCCTCCTGCTATTCTCTCTCCCTCTCTCTCCACCTTTCTCTATATATCCACAAAATGGTGGACCATCTTTATAGCAATGGAAGTTACATCAAGCTCAGGAAGAATCCCATTAATTCTATTTTAAAAGAGGTAGCCTCTGCTATTATAGCAGATTACTCTCTTCTTCCTCTTTCCCGGAAGCTCATCGAAAGGAATCCCCTTACCCCTAGAATCTATGGCCTTCCAAAGATTCATAAAAATGGGACCCCCTTAAGGCCTATTATTAACACAATAGGTAGACCTACCTATCTTCTTGTGATATTCCTTACCGAAAAACTCAAACCTCTTATTGGTCACACTAATTCTTTCATTAAAGACATTGCCTCCTTTTTTTAAGAGTGGAGGGATAGAAAATTAGAGCCTGGATATTTGTTGGTTAGTTTTGACATCGTATCCCTATACACCAAAATCCCCATCCAAGAGGCCATTGAAATCATTAATTGCATCATTGATGAAAACACTACCAAGCTTGTCAGGATCTGCCTCTACCTCAACTTTCTTTAGTTTCTAGGGTGAGTTCTATGAGCAAACTTACAGTGTTGCGATGGGATCCCCTCTTTCCCGTATCGTTGCAAACTTGTTTATGGAAGATTTTGAGACCAAGGCCTTAACCTCCACTCAATTTGACCCTAAATAATGGAAGATATTTGTTGATGAAACATGTCATCTAGCCACATGGTCGTGAGAAACTTGATCTGTTTCTTAACCACCTTAACTCTCTATTAGAATCCATCAAGTTCACAATGAAAATTGAGGAGAATGGTCGCCTTCCCTTTCTCACCATTCTCCTATCTAGAAGGGATGATGGTTTTATTTGTCACCAAGTTTTTTAGAAGAAGACCCACACATAACAATATCTCCATGCTAGTTCCCATCACTTCCCTGCTCAGAAATTTGGGGTTCTCAGCACTCTTGCTACCCGTGCTCTAAGAATCTCTAATGATATCCACCTTGATGAAGAGAAACCTCATCTTCTTGAATTTTTTGGAAATAATGGGTATAATAGGCTTGAGAGGCTCAAGGACTTTCACAGAGCCAACAAAGTGCCCAGAGTAAAGCCCGCATGTGCTAATCCTATCGCTAAGGTTCATCTCCCATATATCCAGGGAACCACGGATAGGATTGCTCATATTCTTACCACAGATAGGATTGCTCATATTCTTAAAAAGATGAATGTTTCTTGTTCTTTCAAACCTCTCCAAGCAATTAAAAATTCCCTTAGATCCATTAAATACCCTATTGACTGTAAAGACATGAAACGAGTCTACCTTATTCCCTACTCTTGTGGTATCCCCTACATTGGAGAGACATGTAGGTCTATTAAGCAGATAAATGGTGAACATGAAGTTGACATTAGACATAGTCACTCTCGCACATCAGCCCTTGCCGAGCATTCTGTGAAATAGAAACACCATGTCTGCATTGAAGAATCCAAATTCATTGCTAGGGTTGATCATTTCTAGTGTTGATCATTTCCACCACAGGAAACTCAGAGAACCGATTGAAATAGAGAGGCATGCCAAAAACCTCAATAGGGATGATGGTTGGAAATTAAGTAAAAGTTGGATTCTAGCTCTCTCCTCTTGACCCTTCGTCCCCTCCCTCTCCTTTCCCCTTTCTGTTCTTGCTGGATCTCCCTCCTCGCCTTCAGGCTTTTTCCCCTTGATCTTGTATTAATTTTCTTTATTTTCTTTGTTTGCAGTCGAAGTATGTCTCTTCTCTAAAATTATCTTTGACCTTCCTCTTTTTAATGTGTTAGTTTTCCTCCTTCCTATTATATTATTTTATAGATATTAAA
>APFE030494636.1:89963-140856 GCA_000404065.3 Pinus taeda | reverse complement strand
TTAGGGCAGGAATTCTGGGCAGAGGCGGTGGATACTGCATGTTACTTGGTCAACAGGTCACCTTCATCAACATTGGAGGATAAGACTCCACAAGAAGTATGGACTGGTAAGAAGCCCTCTCTTTCACATCTGACGGTATTTGGATGTGATGCATATGCACATGTTCCAAAGGAGAAACGAACCAAGTTGGATACTAAATCTGAAAAGTGCATGTTAATTGGGTATAAGGATGGTTTAAAGGGTTATAAGCTTTGGAACCCAGTCACACGGAAGGTCTTGTACAGTCGAGATGTGGTATTCAGAGAGGTAAAAAATGTTATTAAACATGAAGTCTAACCAAAGGAACTTGTGAAGATAGAGTTTGAACTAAAGGAGGAAGAATCAGACTCTGTAGCAGAGGAGGAATCAGAAGATGAACAGCCACAAACTCCGGCTGTGAGAAGATTAGTTCGAGAAAGAAGGCAGCCATAAAGGTATCGTCCATATGCTTTCTGTTCAAATTTTACTTTGTCTATCACTGATGATGATCCCAGAACTGTGAAGGAAGCAGTGGATTCAGAGGATGGAAAACTCTGGAAAGAGGCCATGGTTGATGAAATGGCATCTTTGCACAAAAATGAGGCTTGGGATCTGATGGAGTTGCCGGCTGGAAGAAAACCCATTGGCAGCAAATGGGTGTTCAAGAAGAAGACAAATGCAGAAGGGAAGGTGGAGAAATACAAATCTCTGGTTGGTAGCAAAAGGTTATTCCCAGGTGCGGGAATTGATTTTGGTGATATTTTTTCTCCTGTTGCCAAGGTAACTTCTATTAGATTACTTTTATATGTTGCTGCTGCTTTTGATTTTGAGGTAGAACAGATGGATGTGAAGACAACATTTCTTCATGGGGATCTGGAAGAGGAAATCTACATGAAGCAACCTGAAGGCTTTGCAGTGAAGGGTAAGAAAGAACTGGTATGCAAGTTAAAGAAGTCTTTGTATGGGTTAAAACAGTCACCAAGGATGTGGTATCAGAAATTTGATACATTTATACGGGGACTTGGCTTCACCAGAAGCAAAGCAGATCATTGTGTGTATTTTAAATTAATTGGTGACCATGTTATTTATCTGCTCTTGTATGTGGATGATATGTTGTTGGTTGGAAATGACAAAGAAATTATCCAGGATTTGAAGACCCAATTGTCCTCCAAATTCGACATGAAAGATCTCGGTGCTGCAAACTATATTTTGGGCATGGAAATTAAAAGAGATTGAGCAAAGAGGAAGCTCTCGTTAAACCAGAGGAAGTATGTCGAGACAATACTTTGAAGGTTTAATATGCAGGATAGTAAACCAGTGAAGGTTCCTATTCCTGTAGGTGTGAGGTTATCTGCTGAACAGTGTCCCAAGACACAAGAAGAGGAAGACAGCATGTCCCGTGTTCCATATGCAAGTGTAGTCAGTAGCTTGATGTATGAAATGGTGTATACTAGACCAGACATTGCACATGTAGTGGGAGTATTAAGTAGGTTTGTGTCAAAACCAAGGAAGGAGCATAGGACAACAGTGAAGCGGGTTTTCAGGTATTTGCATGGCACTAGTGATTATGGTTTGTGCTACCAAGGAAGACTAGGATTGGATAGAGTGTTGGATATTCGTGGCTTTGTTGATGCAGACTGGGCTAGAAATATGGATCAGAGAAGATCTACAAGTGGGTATGTGTTTAACCTATTTGGAGGTGCAATCAGTTAGATGAGTAAGAAACAATTTGTAGTGGCACTATCAACTACAGAGGCAGAATACATGGGAGCCACTCATGTAAGCAAGGAAGCAGTTTGGTTGGAGAGATTGTGTTCAAGTATGGGGTTAGTACAGGGATATATAAGGATAGATTAATGCAGCCAAAGTGAAATTTTCTTGGCAAGGAACCCTGCTTATCATTCAAAGACAAAGCACATTGATGTTCAATATCACTTTGTGAGGGATATGATAGAAGACAAAAAGGTGTTGTTGGTAACATTGGACACTTTGAAGAATACTGCAAATGCATTGACAAAATTTGTGAGCTCTGAGAAGTTCTCTTGGTGTAGAGAAACAATGGGTGTTTCATGGCTGGAAAAATGACTAAGCTCTCCTATGGTCCCTTGTGGAAAGAAAACAAGAAGTGGGAGATTGTTGGTTTTTGTTATATTCTTTCCACAACTAACCTACGTAGTGAACCGGGGGGTTAGAGGGCCCCTTCGTTGTGCCAATTGGACAGCGGGGGGGTCCAGGGGGGGCGGCAGCCCCCCCTGTTCGGGGTGTTTGAGGGGGTCGGGTAGGCCCCATCTACGGGGTCCAGGGCAGCACCTTGGGAAAAAAAATATTGGAACCTATATTAGGTTGGGTGAACCTATCTATGGTTTTCGGTCCATGGTTTTGGACGCGATGGTTTCTAATCCATGGTATTGGATGCTTCGGCATGTATAAATATGTATTGTAACATTGAAAGGAACATAATGAAAAATCAAGCTAGTAGTCCTGTTTTGGGATCCAGTGGGAAATCTCTGTGTATATGTGTTTTATGTGTTATGCTCTCGCATTTTTATTTTTCCTGTGATTTAGAATTCGTATGTAGGTAATTTTTGTATGGAGTTAAAACCTACAACAAATTTCTATAGAATAATCATCTCACTGTATAATTGTGCCATGGTTTTCTCCATTGTCCCCCATTCTTCCTGCATTGATGACTACCATTTGGTAGTGTTGAAGCTTTGTGATGGCAACCATTGATTCTTTGTCGTAATATGTTCCACTTGTTTCTTCACTACAATATGTTCTCTTCTCATCCTTATATTCTCACTCAATAAGTACTAAGAATTATCCTATGCGGATATAGTGAATTCAACATTTACCACCACAGATTCCCTAGAATTCCTTCTGGTTTTGACAGTAATAACATTCTTTTTATAAAATGAGGCTAAATTATGATGATAATTGGGAAAGTGTTTTTGCCTTTACTCCATGATCCTTTTCTTAAGTTGATTGAACATTACACTCCACACATCCATGACACTTTCAGTTGGTGGAGGTGTGATCCCCATTTCCCCGATTGGAGGATGAACACCTAGGAGAGGATGTTCTTCTTGAGTGTCTAGTTCTTCCTCCATTAGCTCGATAGTATCCTCTTCCTCTAGCTATTCCTCTTCTATATCATGAGTCAAGTGTTCTTCTAATATATGTGCTTCTCTTCCTTCTGGTGATGCCTCTATTTTTCTTCTTCTATTCTTCTTCTTTCTTCTTCTTCTTATTATTGCTTCTGGAGGAACTCATCCTCCTTCCTATGCTCCCTTATTATTCTGATTCTCTCCTAAAAAAAAATTCTTGGTCAGCTCCTATTTTCAAAGGATCAAATTCAACTTTCTTCTTCTCTCACCTCTTGTACATGCAACCCTTGAGATGGTGGATCATGGCGTGAAATTCTCTCCATCCCTAGATGTGCATTCATGTTTGCATTGTAATGTTCTTTATCTTCCCATATTAGATTGTGCACCTTGATGAGTACCTCGTATTGTGATTGATACTTTCGACGTGTTTCCTAACCACTCACTTGGGATCATATCCATGAAAGTATTTGGCAAAGTGTAGACTATCCATCTCCTATATCTCTATTCATATTGCCTTGTTTCTATTCAACTAATATAATTTGATCCTCAATGGAAAGATGAGCGAAGGGGATTTCTTCCTCTCATGAAGAATTAAAAACAACCCCTTGTTTAACTAATTTTCTACTTCTTGCATGACCACCTTGTTGGTCACATATTATGGCATAAGATAAGGGGATATTTGAAAACTGAAACATATGATGTATGTACCCTCGGGAGCTGCAAACCATTTTGCAATATCTCAGAGTGACTCCTTCACCTGATTGGTCATGTAAGGAGGATTGATCTTGAATATCATATGAAACATCACTAAGAAGAAGTGCTCACACAATTTATCATACGTGACTCTGAAGCTTAGTTATGTTAACACTCTATAGTTGAATTAAACCGAGAAATTATCCTTAAGGGTCTATTTCAATTTCATTCCTCAGAGTGCATATTATGCATAGGTTCCATCTAATAGAAATACATCCATCTATAATTTTGGTGTCTGGTTTTCCATTAAAGATGTTTTTCCTGTCCCACCTAATGCTGCAATTCATATGAGAACATATCTTCCAAATTGAAACCTCAGTCACATGTCACCACTATATGACATGTATATAGCCAATTCTTCTCAAACAACTCAATGTTATTGCACCTATACAACTGTGAATACATGGGTATCAAATACTGATACACATCTCTGAGAATAATTTTAAGATAGACTCCCGATGGATGATGGTGAAACTTGGAAAGCTCTTGACACCAGTGTTTGATAACATCACTTATGTCAAATTTGGCCTATCTTAGGTAAAAGCTATCATTTGCATATTTAATGGGCTTGAGCATCTTATATTATGTTTTCATATCTTCACCATAATAGGTGACGAGCTGACCATCACTCTTATTGCAAAGAACAAGATGCAAGTAATCTGTATATGTAATGATCCATTTAATCACCACTAAACATGGCATGACCATGAATTTACATGCAATCATACAAATCCTAGATTTATTGATGTTGATGTAGACATGCACATCTCCTAAGTCCTCAACAAAATTTTCTTGCATGAATGTGTTGTATATCTTACTCCATGTGACCTTTGTAGTCTTGTCAGTAAAGGACTAGGTGTCTGCATATATGGGAATGTTTTCCTTTGTAACTTTGATAGGTTCATCAATGATTTCTTATCAAAGTTATTTTGAGGCCACTTTGTGAGGTAACATGGTTCCAACAGATGGCAACATAGTGACAATACTTTTAACATGAATAATTATTTGTGGTGGCACACTCATAGTGAAAATATCAGCTTAAAGAAACCTACTTATGCCAAAATACGTGTGAATCATATACAAAGAGCCATCACATGTAAGTGGACATGAAAATCTATGAATGAAAACACAAAATAACTATCATGCATGAGAAAATGTGCATACAAACTAGGAGGGCACACTTTCAAAGCATGAAAGAGTTTAAGGTGTCAATCAAGGCTTTGTAGTGCACTCATGTGCTTAAGCAAGTGAAAGGAAACCTCAAGATTGCATTGTCATACTTCAAAGGTTCTAAGGGGTGAGGTATTTTGATTTGAAAATGGGGTATGAAATGCTTCTCTTAGCTTACAAGAACCTCTCCCACTCCAAAGCTTATTAATTTCCAAGATCTAGCTTATGATTAACCAACTGCGAAATTAAAAGTGCTTGAAATAGGTGTATTCTTGTGTTTGTTTTTAGATTGTTCAAGTGCTTATGTACATTTGCTTATGTTGTTATTTAAACACACATAACAGTAAATAGAGCAGTAAACTAGTAAACACATAAGACAACAATATAATATGGAGTTCACCCAAACCTCTTGGGCTACGTCTCCGTGAGCTTTAGTCAACTCAACTAGGCTCTCTGGGATTATGGCATAAATTATTTTACAAGCTCCATGCTCAACTCCATCGGTTTACAACTGAACCTATGGGTTTAGAATACCATCTTATCCTGCTGGTTTTCCATACTCTACAGACAGATCTAGGCTTCTCAGGACTAGACTCCTTCAATCAGCGCTTTGATCTATCTTGAGCTCTAGCTTGCACCAACTCCCTCAAAATTCATTCACTCTCTCTAGAATACCTTCTTCTATCTTTAGCACACTTTGGACACCAACAACAACTGGATCATTTGATCTCTTTGTTGTTCTCTCGGCTCTCGCTCTCGCTCTGGCTCTTCGGCTCTAGCTCTGGCTCTTTACTCTGGCTTCTCTGAGATCTCCAGTTTCCACTTGACCTCAAAGTGACTCCAAAAATTCTGCGTCTGTCAATTGTGCTCTCTGGATTTTGTGAGGCATCCTTCCAGCTGTTAGAGTCGGTCTTTACATCCCTCCATCAGAGATCATTTTGCTTATTTCATTTCATTTTTAGGCATCTCTCTCGATTCACTCAGTTACATTCCACTAGGGACATGCCATTATCTGATGGTAAGGCCTTAACATTTATCACCCTCATGCCTTATCCTACTGGGTCAGGTCTGTTCATTAAATCAATTTTAAGGTTATTTACAGTCCTGTTTGATGTCTAGGTCAGCAAAGTGTGTGGTCTTCAGAATGTCGAATAATGCCCGCAGGGCATGAGGATGTCTTCAATAAGTTTTCATTTCAGGATTGTCATCATCAATAATGCTCAAGGATATTTCTTCTTCAAAATGCTGTTTTGAAGAAGAAATCGTCAAATTTGTTTTTTTTTTTAAAACATGTATTTTAAAGTTTTCCACCATGGAGTACTTCAAATGTAGCCTCTGGTCATCCTTTGCCAAAATCCAATGGCACCATCCCTGCAAATCAATAACAATTCCATCATTCAAGCTCAGAAAATCAGTGAGGAAACGAAAAGACAGAGTTGTATTAAATGAAAAAGTGCCAAAGTTTAGAAAGTGGGTGTGCACAAGTCGAAAATCAAATCCCTGTCATAAGAGACATTTTTGTGTTCCAACATTTCATTTTCATGCCACATAACATCAGAGAACCGAAGCGAAAACGTGGAGAAGCAAATTTAGTTTTTGGAGGCCGAAATTGTGTTGAAACAGAGCTACGCGGCGCATTGGGAGCAGGTGCGGCACATCCACAAGACACGACAGATTGGGCCCATTCTAACTGTGTTAATTTGCTCTAGCACGGCGCACAAAGTCGACGTGGCACACTGGGTGTGCGCACAGTGCACATAGCCTCCAAGCAGGATTGTGCCACTACTACATCAAATTAAAAAAAAAAATGAATCCAATTCTTTTGCTGCAGGTGAGGAGGTAGATTAATCCTCCAATGGTTGCATTACTGTGGTGGGAGCCGCATCGAGAGCTGAATGATTCTTCAAGCTAGTCAAGGTATTTGGGTACCAAGAGCAACCTCAATTGGAAGTGGATTGGGCTCTTTATGAGAGATGTTAAATGTTGGGTCATCAACATTCGGGGTTGGTGGAAGTGATGGTGTGATTGTGGCGCATGAAAGGTGGTAACTAACACATCCCAATGTCGAGGGAAAGCGGGACAATGATGAGTATAATTCTCCTGTGATGTTTCTTATTCCATGCATTTATCCTAGGGGAAAGGTGTCACTGACAATGCTTACAAAATTGTTACAAGTCGGTTAGTTGAAGTGTGTACTGTGCACGTCGTCTAATCGTTGCTTCTACCCTCACATATCGATTGATGAGATTCTGCATCTCAGTTATTTATCTGGAGGAAACATCCATGGAAACTAACCTAGATTCGGATCATAAAGAAGATTCTGAATTGGAGACTGGCATTCCTTCCATGTTACCTGAAGATGATGAGAGTTCTAAGAGAGGAGGCGTGGAAACAATCAGGATGGAATAGTTAAGGGATGAAAGGGCACAAGTTGGGTCATATCAGAGATTTTCATAGACCTGAAAAGTACACAAGCTAATCCTAGTCACGTTCAAGAAGGAGAAATTGATGCAAAAGAATTGGACAATGAAGTAATCACTTCTGGGTTTGATGTTGTACATAAAATAAGTTATAGATCCTCAGAAGATGGTACCTCTATAGAAAGAAAAGAAGGGTTGGTGTAAATGTGTTCTTCAAGGGTGAAGAAATAACAAAACAGAGATGGAACTTCATTGCAAGTCACATAGGTTGATATTGGGGAACCTTTGACGGTGTTGTCCATAGGTAATTCACAATCTTGTGATGTGAGGTTAATGCTACAACCAGAAGATGAGAAAAGCATAGTTGTGATCATGTATAAGGAATTTAAGGGTGCTCCAGAGCAAGAAAAAAATATGGAAGAGAGAAATGCAGTCCCTAAAATGTCATCTAAGTGTCATTCAGAACAAACAACAAATTTTGAAGGAAAACATAAGAACCTCAAACTTGTGAAGTTAGGGAGTGATTGTTTGAGAAATCGGGGATTGAGAATAAAGGTCTTTTGTTTAAACTTTCTACGCATATTGAGGCTTTTATATAAGCAAGCGAAGAGGATATTCATATTATAGAGAAATGTAGGTCACGTGAGATGAAAGAGGACCAATTTGCAGAAGAGAAATTACATTTGGATGTGGGATGTTGAAAGCGACCACAATCGGTGATAATTTCACTCTTAAAAGAGATCTTAAAGAATCTATTCAGAATTTGTGTGAGGCAGAGGCATGAATATTTGCTCAGACTAAAGTGCTAATAAAAGATTGGCAGAATTATGTTTCCCTTCATTAAAGGCAAAATTCAAAACTATTTTTATTAAAAGTTACCTTTCATTCAAATGAAAAATGTAAAAGGATAAATGTCAAAGACCGAAAGAAAAATTAAAACAAAGAATACCTACCACAGCAGGGAAAGAGGAACAAATTGCTTATTTTGTCCTCAGTCACAATGTCATGAGATCCACGCTACAGTTTTTTCCTTTTAATTGGTCATAAGAGAAATTAAAATGTAAAGTTGTTTTGCCTTTAGAAACAAATGGATGACTCTTTTTCTATCTTCATGATTTTAGTTGAAACAGCTCCCTATTTTCATTGATCTGTTTTCCCACCTCTAGGTTTATTCATTGTATTGAAAATCATTTGTGAGGGTCTAAGTTATGGAAAAGGTGTGGAAGAAAACTCAGCGCTTCACTGTACAGTTTGGCTAGGAAATTAATAAAATGATGCAACTCTGATTTAGGATTCCTGTCGTATGAGTTTAGCGTATGTTCCTTCTTTCTATTTAATTATATATTGTTATGTTTTACAGTTCATTCATAATCATTTTTAGTTGAATGTTTTTAAGTAAGAAAGGTAGAATCCAGTTTATTTCTCTGCCCTGGAAAAGCATTCGTCCTCTGTGTGTTTTCTTCTGTTTGAAAAGGATTCATTGGTTATGCCTTTTTCAACCCTTCAATATTATTTCCACTCCATATTACTTCAATTTTATTGCTAAAACTCCTGCATATCTTACCTCATGAAACACTTTGTGTATTTGATTTAATTGCTTAGCTCATGTTTTTCTTTGTCCCATACAACCCTGAAAACTCAGTCATTCATTAAACTACCTCTTTCATATTTATTTACTAGCCTAAAATCAGTATCCATTTTAAGTCATCTCAGACCCTATTTTGTATTTTTACTGAGTTGACCCGAGGAGAGCCCTCTCGTGCATGGTATGGTGTTATCTTGAATCCTGCCTTCCTTTAGCCTAAGGCAAATCTGTGTGCTAACATAGTGGCGACTCCATTGGGGACAAAATTGGTTTGCTTGTTAATATTATTTGATTTATAAGCTACAGATGGAGTCTGAAGATTAGCTAGGTAGCCTTCAAAATGCTTTTGCTATGCATGAGCGAAGTAGATAAACGCTTCTTCAGTCAATCTCTGATCTAGCTTGTAAAAGTGACATCTAACTTGCTAATTGCCCCAGTACATGAATCAAAGTTAGATCTGATTGTTGATGGTGGACAACGATCAAACACAGCAAGGCTGAAATCATTCACCTGGCAACTCTATTCACTGAAAACTCCAGAAATCAATGCTTCATGGTGACTCCACTACAGGAAGATCAATAGCTTTAAATTTTTCAAGATGGAATGGGTTGCAAGAAGATATGCTCCTATGAGCTGAGATCACATCCTAGGTTTTCCGAATAAAATTCCTAAGGTGGATTGGCTTTAGAATTTGCCTATGTTCAGAAATGTGGAAGGTAATGATGCTGCTCTTCATCTGGTGAAATTTCACATTCATGTGCATAAATTAAAGAACGTTTTTCCTGAAGACTATTTGATGAAAATGTTTATCGCTACTCTGGAAGATGAAGCCCGATCTTGGTATGAAAGTTGGCACCTGCTTCTATTTATTTTTTAAAAGATTTTCTTTCAATATTCTTTGAAAGGTATAAAGAATCATATTCATCCTTGGTTTTAATTCAGAATTGTTGTGAACACGTTAGTAGTTTCATTGAAGATCTTGCAAATTTTTATGGAGATAATGAGTTGATGGAGGGAGAAATCATGGAAGCACTGTATGAATATTCATTTCAGCAACACACATAAATCTTAGAGGATACTTATAAAGATCAGTAGGTTGAAGATCTCCATATGGCTGAAAATGATGAAAGATAAAGTTTCGTTCTAGATCTGTCCATAGAAGAAGACAGCATGCAGGGAAGTCAAGGTTCAATTTCAGAATGTGATAACGTTAAGTCAGCCATTTTAGATCTAGATTCAGATTGTGATGACCAAGAATACCTTGTACTGAATCCCATGAAGGAGAACTCTGTTGTTGAAATCATCTGGAATGAAGAAGACTGAGTTATGGATCCAAATGTTCTCATGTCATCAGAACAAAGCCTTTAGAAAGAGGTAATCCAGTCAGTTCATGAACAACCAGATGAGATCTTTGTTCAAGTAAATGAAAAAGTTTCCTTGGATGGATCATTGGTAGATGATAGAAATTATAGTGTTGGGTTTCAAGAAACATCTGAAGTTTCTTTCCTCATGATTGAGGAATGTAATGAGAATCTGGCTGTCATATCATATGAAGATGACTATAATATATTCAAACTACAGAAGATCAGAACATTCAGGATTCCCTTTCAGATTCTTCTTCATATGTCTCATGTTTTGAAATATTTTTCCACGAGGAGATCTGCTCATCTACTTGTTCATAATTTTTTGAGGACTAAGAACATACTCTTACTAAAGTACACTATGAAGAAAGATCAGAATCAAAAGAAAAGGACACCTTGTTCTTTTAGGAGGAGGAAAATCTTCATGTTTCTCAGCATCCACTGGCAAATCTATTACAGTCAGCAGTAAAGGTGATTATTGCAGTATTCAGTGATGAAGGAGATCATGGTTAATTATATTTTTGGATGCCCAGTTGTTAGTATTTATTGTTGACCAGGAGATCTGATTAGGAGAATCAATGAAGAAGGTATCTGCTTGATTGGTTACATTGGCATTTTGATATAGTTTGATGGTATATTGTCTTGTAAGAAACACAGGTGGTCATGTACTGCCATCAAGATTTAAGTTTTAAGTTAAGGTCTTAGTCATTTTGAGTCAATTTGAGTACAGTTTTAGTCAAGAAATTGAGTCAAGAGTTATGTTGGTTTGTTGAAATAATGGACTCCAAAAGCCAATGGATGAAGGCACTATCTGCTCTTCGAAAGATCTACAGTCCTTCGCACCTCCAAGGAGCTACCATCCCCATTAGAGCCAATGTTAGAGTCGATCTTTACGTCCCTCCATCAGAGATCATTTTGCTTATTGCATTTCATTTTTAGGTGTCTTGCTCGATTCACTCAATTACATTCCGCTAGGGACATGCCATTATCTGACGAAAAGGCCTTGTCATTTATCCCCCTCATACCTTATCCTGATGGCTCAGGTCTATTCATCAAATAAATTTTAAGGTTATTTACGGTCTTGTTTGATGTCTAGGTCAGTAAAGAGTTATTTTAGTCACTAGGTCTAGAGTTCGGTCTTCAAAATGTCAAATAATGCCTGCAGGCCATGAGGATGTCTTCAATAAGTTTTCATTTCCAGATTGTCATCATCAATAATGCTCAAGGATATTTCTTCTTGAAAACTCTGTTTTGAAGAAGAAATCGTCAAATTTGTTTTTTGTGAAAAATATGTATTTTAAAGTTTTCCACCACAAAGTAATTCAAATTCAGCTTCTGGTCATCCTTTTCCGAAATCCAAATGCCACCATCCCTACAAATTAAGAACAATTTCATCATTCAAGCTCAGAAAATCATTGAGGAAACCAAAAGACAAAGTTGTATTAAATGCAAAAGTGCCAAAGTTCAGAAAGTGGGTGTGCACAAGTCAAAAATCAAATCCCTGTCTTAAGAGACATTTTTTTGTTCCAACATTTCATTTGCATGCCAAATAACATTAGAGAACTTAAGTGAAAACGTGGAGAAGCAAATTCAATTTTTGCAGGACGAAATTGTGTTGAAACAGAGCTGCGCGGCGCATTCACAAGACACGGCGCATTGGGCCCATTCTAACTATGTTAATTTTCTCTGGCGCGACACACAGATCCGACGTGGTGCACTGGGTGTGTGCACGATGCACATAGTCTCCAAGTAGGATTGTGCCACTACTACATCAAATTAAAAAAAAAAATGAATCCAATTCTTTTGCTGCAGGTGAGGAGGCAGATTAATCCTCCAATGGTTGCGTTACTGAGGTGGGAGCTGCATTGAGAGATGAATGATTCTTCAAGCTAGTCAAGGTATCTGAGTGCCAAGAGCAACCTCAATTGGAGGTGGATTGGGCTCTTCATGAGAGATGTTAAATGTTGGGTCATCAACGTTCGGGGTTGGTGGAAGTGATGGTGTGATTGTGGTGAATGAAAGGTGGTGACTAATGCATCCCAATTTCGAGGGAAAGCAGGACAATGATGAGTATAATTCTTGTGTGATGTTTCTTATTCCATGCATTTATCCTAGGAGAAAGGTGTCATTGACAATGCTTACAAAATTGTTACAAGTTGGTTAGTTGAAGTGTGTACCGTGCGCGTCGTCTAATCGTTGCTTCTACCCTCACATATCGATCAATGAGATTCTGCATCTCATTTATTTATCTGGAGGCAACATCCATGGAAACTAACTTGGATCTGGATCATAAAGAAGATTATGAATTGGAGGTTGGCATTCCTTCCATGTTACCTGAAGATGATGAGCGTTCTAAGAGAGGAGGTGTAGAAACAAGCAGGATGGAATAGTTAAGGGAAGAAAGGTCACAAGTTCGGTCATATCAGAGATTTTCACAGACCTGAAAAGTACACAAGCTGATCCTAGTCACGTTCAAGAAGGAGAAATTGATGCAAAAGAATTGGACGATGAAGTAATCACTTCTAGGTCTGATGCTGTACATAAAAGAAGTTATAGATCCTTTAAAGATGGTACCTCTACAGAAAGCCAAGAAGGGCTAGTGTAAATGTGTTCTTCAGAGGTGAAGAAATAGCAAAACAGAGATGGAACTTTATTGCAAGTCACATAGGTTGATATTGGGGGACCTTTGATGGTGTTGTCTATCGGTGATTCACAATCTTGTGATGTGAGGTTAATTTTGCAGCCAGAAGATGAGAAAAGCACAGTTGTGATCATGTAGAAGGAATTTAAGGGTGCTCCAAAGCAAGAAAAAAATATGGAAGAGAGAAATGTATTCCCTAAAATGTCATCTAAGTGTCATTTAGAACAGACAACAAATGTTGAAGGAAAACATAAGAACCTCAAACTTGTGAAGTCAGGGAGTGATTGTTTGAGAAATCAGGGATTGAGAAGAAAGGTCTTTTGTTTAAACTTGCCACACATATTGCGGCTTTTATATAAGCAAGCAAAGAGGATATTCATATTACAGATAAATCTAGGTCACATGCGCTGAAAGAGGACCAATTTTTAGAAGAGAAATCACATTTGGATGTGGGATGCTGAAAACGATCACAATTTGTGATAATTTCACTCTTAAAAGAGATCTTGAAGAACCTATTCAAAATTTGTGTGAGGCAGAGGCATGAGTATTTGCTCAGGCTAAAGTGCTAATGGAAGATTGGTGGAATTCCATTTCCCTTCATTAAAGGTGAAATTCAAAACTATTTTTATTAAAGATTAGCTTTCATTCAAACGACAAATGTAAAAGGATAAAAGTCAAAGACCGAAAGCCAAATTAAAACAAAGAACACCCACCATAGCAAAGAAATAGGAATATATTGCTTATTTTGTCCTCAGTCACGATTTCATGGGATCCACGCTACAGTGTCTGCTTTTTAGTTGGTCATCAGAGAAATTAAAATGTAACGTTGTTCTGTCTTTAGAAACAGATGGATGACTCTTTTTCTATCTTCATGATTTTAGTTGAAACGAATCCCTATTTTCATTGATCTATTTTCCCACCTCTAGTTTTATTCATTGTATTGAAAATCATTTGTGAGGGTTTGAGTTCTAGAAAAGGTGTGGAAGAAAACTCAGTGCTTCATTGTACAGTTTGGCTAGGAAATTAATAAAATGATGCAGCTCTGATTCATGAGATTCATGTGGTTTGCGTTTAGCATATGTTCCTTCTTTCTATTTCATTGTATCTTGTTATGTTTTACAATTCATTCATAATCGTTTCCAGTTGAATGTTTTTAAGTAAGAAAGGTAGAATCCAGTTTATTTCTCTACCTTAGAAAAGTATTCGTCCTCTGTGTGTCTTCCTCTGTTTGAAAAGGATTCATTGGTTATTCCCTTTTCAACCCCTCAACAGTCTTTCCACTCCATATTACTTCAATTTGATTGCTAAAACTCCTGCCTATCTTGCATCATGAAACACTCTGTGTCTTTGATTTAATTGCTCAGCTCATGTTGTTCTTTGTCCCATACAACCCTGAAAACTCAGTCATTCATTAAACTACCTCTTTCATATTTATTTACTAACCTAAAATCATTATCCATTTTAAGTCATCTCAGACCCTATTGAGTATTTTTACTGAGTTGACCCAGAGAGAGACGTCTCTTGTCCTCGTAGGGCTAGCTACAAGGCTGAGCGTGGTATGGTGTTATCTTGAATCCTGCCTTCCTTCAGCCTAAGGTAGATTTGAGCGTTAACACCAGTTGTATGACTTCCTGTCCATTTCTCTGTCTGTAATCATTCCTCTGTCTCTTCAACTGGTCCTCTGGCTTCTGTCTCTGTGGCTTTGCGCATTACAGCTGCATCATTGTTACAAAACACCTGCTTGCAATGTGGCACAATGATCACGGACAGTTACAAAGGAATCGAGGCCATTCTTCAGGCGAAAACTTGAAAATAGAACAAAATTCCAATACATAGAAATATACCAGAAATAGATTATCATGCACAAAATCTCGACTTCAAATAGAGTGCAATTGCATCTATAAACCTATCAGGTCTGTCGTTCCATCACAAATCGTAATCACAAGGCATATTAGCCAAAAAAAACCCAATACACTAGAAATATAAAGAAATCCCACATTTCCATATTTCAAATATTATGAAATCATATCCATAATTCCCATCGGGTTTGCCTTCTATCGACATATCGCAATCACTTAGGCAGGAGGTCAAAACCTCAATATACAGGAAATATAAAGAAAATTTGAATAAACCGGATTTCAAATTTTATGCATTCACACTTATAATTCCCATCAGGTCCCCCCTTTATTGCCATATCGCAATCGCAAGTCACATTTTGCATTGGCCATTTGTATCGGGGATCACCAATCACCAAACGCCAATCAAATTAGGACCATCCATTTCTTTTATAATCCAATGGTTGATATTGCACATCACATATTGCTATCATATTGGCCCTTTGTATCAGGGATCACTAATGGCCGATCGCGAATCACTTTGATCAGATCCTAATCATTGATATGACTCCTCGATCCGAAGATCGATATTACATCATGGCACATCGCATTGGCATATCGCATATGTGACGGCCTAGGGGTTCTTTCCATATACCATGGACTGTGCCAACCCAATTCGCTAATCCCATCCCACTTTATCACAATCAACTCCGCCTGGATCCCAATATCGCACTAAGGCCTACCTCCGATGCGATATGTTGGAGATTGCCTTTCGATGTGATTTTTCCCATATAAGGTCTTAAGCCCATTTTTGTAAGAATTTTCCTCATTTTCAGAGGACAATTGCAAACTTTGTTTTACAATAACTTCATCACCGAAATCCATTTTAGCCCATTCAAATTGTAGTAGATTCAAAATGACGAGATCTATGTGATGGGACTATTTCCAATAACATTCCCAGGACTTTCATTTTCCTCTATGAGGAACACTTTAGACTTTGAAGTCTATTCTAGATCCATTTTGGATTACACCTTCCCACTAAAAGGAACTTTTGGTCTCCAAAAGGCTGATATACTAATCTGAATAGTAAATGAGAGAAACAACACCCTCTTATTTCAACCTCCATACACTTACCTTGCATAGTGCCTCTAAACCAAAGCCTTTGACCACTCTCCTTCCTAGATGTGATGGTCCTCTTCGGAAGAAATGTTTTCCTCCTTGACTTCATGCAGAACTTCTATTGAGAAGGTTACAAAAGGTAGTTTGAACTTCTCTTCCTAGATCATTGATCCAAGGTGGCTCAAACAAATGTGAAGTTACATCTACTTCACAAAAAATTACATTTGTACCTGTTTGACATGTTGTCAACAACAACTATTAACAACAATAGAATTACAAATAACACCTGGATGGCCTAAACTCCTACTTCAACAAAAGAAATAGATTTCACATCTTGTGAACACCTCCATGTCTTTACATTTGCATACAAATGGTGGACTAGATAAGAAGCCCACAAAACGTGCCTTTAAAACAAATGACCCTTCAAGTCAAGCATGTAGAAAAGATCTCAAGGATTCTTTTCAAAAGATGAAACATTTCATTATTAACTCCATCTTGGAGACCAAATAAAATTTTCTCAAGTAAATATTACATTCATGTTTAAAACAAATCAATCAACCCTTCAAGTTAATTACACATACATGTTCAAATACAAGGAAATCATCACCATCCCTGTCTTCATGCACATCATTCTCATGCATGCATTTCATCCTTCAACTTTCGCTTAAGCACACTATACTTTCGAAGCTGAAATGAACATAATGTTGCAGCAACAAAGTGAGTCGCCTACTCAGCTTTTTCCATTCACCTTCTTGGTAAAACCTTACAACTTGCATTCCATTAACAAACAAATGCAAATAGATGCGTCAGTAGACATGCAATTTTAATTGGATAAGAACTCTAACCATTTCTTACCAAACCATTTCAAAGGTGCTACCTTTGTCTGCACATCAGCATCAACATGTGAATCATCTTTAAACACATCAACCATTGAATCTTTCTTTCCATTCCTGCCATTTTCTCTTTTGACCTTCTTCAAGTTTTGTGGAAGCATTGTTGGATTCAGAGTCCAACACTTTTTAGAAATGTGTCCTTGCTTATGGCAGTAAGTACAACACATCTGCATCCTTTTGACAACATGATTTTCCTTGTCCAATTGACCTTTGGCTTCTTTCTTCCTTTCCTTCAATAGTTTCCTGTATGTGGCCATTCTCTTCCAGCATCTAGAAGCATTATGGTTATCCAAACCACAAAATGAACATGCAATTCTTTTCCAATGCTTATATGGAAATTTATCGTGCTTTACATAATCAAAAGAAATATGATTAGAACCAGATTTATACCTTTCTCTTTCACCTTTATTGCCTTCATGAGGAGGTGAATCAAATGTAGAAGTAGCTCCCTTTGGAACACCATCAACCTCTTCAATGCTTTTAGAGTTTCCACAACTCTCTTGTTCAAGTGTATGCTAATATACACCTTCTTTATGCAAAGTATGCTTCACACTATTGCATTCCCCAAGAATACAATCTTCACACTCTTGAGCTAGAAGACCTACAATGAAACTCCTTCTTGGAACTGTCTCAATGTTGGACACATAATCCTCAATGGGTTAGTGTGGAAGCTGAATGGACAAATTAGTCCAAGAGACCTTGGGATGTGGAATCCAATGGTCACATAATGTACTATAAATGTATATCTCTTGTTAATAAAAATGGTACTCTCATGTTTTATCCTTTAGATTATGCTGGTTGCCCATGCGTGTTTAACATGGTATCAGAGCAGGCAATTGTTGGTCCTACTCCAATATGAGCCACTTGTTTTGTGGTCTCTATATATATGTCAGTTCTACCTTTCTCCTAATCAGAATTGAGCAGAATTGCCACCTTATAAAGCATTTTACTGTGTTCAGACCTGCTAGTTCTTCTCATTACCTGTAGCACTCCATTACTTCATTGTCTGCTAGAAATCTGTTGCCTCTCCTACCTGACCTCTGGCACTGTATACGCTACACCTGACTCTAGCTATTTTAAGACTCTCTTCTGTGTTACCTGCGCCCTCTGTCTGCCATATTCCATATTTACAGTCCTGACCCTTGCATTACCTGTGCTCTCTGAATATCCTGATTGCTCATAAATGTTTCATAAAAGAAACATTGTCCTGACATGGTAATTTTAGCCCTGGCCTCGAGAATCCTCTAAATCGTTGAGTTGAATGCCCTTGAGATTAGCTAGACGACTTGCAATCATGGTATTTATGCTAGTATGGCTATGCGTTGAAGTTTCTTTGGCTATATGTTGAAGCTTCTAGCTGAAATACATGAATCTGTGTCAATTCCTTCCCTTCTATCCATGCCTCTGTCACGCTACTATACAACACTCCCATTATTACACTCCTCGGCTCCTAGTCCACAAGTTTCTCATGGCTCCATAACATTGTATCGTTCCAAATATTGTATGCTGATATTCCATACCACGCCTTTTTTTGTGATATGCTGCCATTGTTTGAATCCACTCCTAGTTATTAGCACTATAAATCCACTCTCGATTGGCATTATCCAAACCATCTCATCCTATATATATACTCTTGGTATCTGATTCATCGTGTACCATCCTGGATCCTCCTATTGGGCATTGCCAGATTGGACCCATCGATTTGTGTGCTAGGCAGGCAAGCCTGGAGGCTTTGGACCCTGTGTGACTCATGGCTGTAACCTCCCATTTGGACAAGAGTGTCATTGGGATCGAACTAGGCGGAGGAGCACTAGGGGTCTGTCTAGATTCCATCCAATGAGTGCATTGTGTTAGTATCTGCGTTAAACATTTTTTGCTGACAATATGATGCCTCTGTGTTAAATATTTTTGAAGACTCTGTTTTATAATTGTGGTAGCGTTTTGTTTGTATAAAATTGTTTGAATTCTACCCATACCTCTACTCCCATACCCAACCATACTAAGGACAATGACACTATGCAATGAGGTGGAGAATTTTCCCTGTGGCACGAATTGGTTTGGGTTTCATTAAACATTTTGTGCAGGTGTTTCTACGGCAAGAAACAGGCCAAAAAATTTGTGATCTGTCCAAGCTATGGAAGCCCAATCTATTCTATGAAGTTCTCGAATTACTATTTCTCTAGGCATCATATCCCTGTAAAGTGGTAGTCTTTTTGGAAATTATTTTTGGGTTTTTAGCATACAGGTGGATTTTCACTAATATATTCCTGCGGCTTCGAAACAAGTGCCACGAATCTCTTTCTGATCTAACCTGAAGCTCGAGAAACTTGACGTAAAGCTCCAAAGCTATGCGCAAGGGTTACTCTATGAGTCTTTCCAGCTGCCACAAAATTTCGAGCAGTTCTAAGGGCATTCTCCTCTAATTAAGCACATATTTCACAAACACTTGTTAAAGGTGTCAGTCTGTGGATTAACGGGCACATCTAGGAAGAAATCAAGACATCTGAAGTCTCTTGAGGTTTGTTTATTCTTGAGAAGGGTTTCTTTGATGAATATAGGACATTTACTAAAGATTGATCTCTGAGATATGTGGGGTCACTTTTAAATGTTTTCAGCTTCCACACTTCACAAGTTAATTGTATATGACAAGATTGATATAATGAATATATATATATATAATATATTATATATTATATATATTATAAATATATATAATATATATAATATATATATATATATATATATATATATATATATATGTAGCAAGAACAGTGGAGGACTATTCAAATCACACAACCGTAGCATTGTGATGGACGATGGAAATTGGGTATTGCATAGTGGTAGTCATATTAGCATGTCACTGGAGTGATAAAGGCTATAGACACCATCATGGAGCCGAGGAGTAGGCGTAATTCGTAGGTCACTCGCATTGTCTCCAGGAGATGTAGGTGCACCAATAACATGGAAGAGTGAAGGGAAAATATTCACATTTCAGTCAGCTTCTGCCTTGCCTGGACATCAGTGAAAGCAAAGAAAAACTGAATTATATTCCCATGGAGTATTGTATTCTGGTTTCCTCGAGATAACATGAATCGTTAGCAGTCAAAGAAGTTTAGTCGAATTTCCTGCCCATCTGCTAATGAAACACTGTGAATGTTGCGTGCCTAACATTGAGCTGCTTCATGGAAGACTGACATACCTATATGTTGAAGATTCATGTGTGTGTTCAATTTCTTATGAAGACCCTGTATTGTGCCAAATTTATTTTTGAAGGATTCAAGCAAGTTTGCAGTTGTTGTTGCCCCAATTATGGCATTGTATTTAAAACCCATTATAGTTTCTGTCTACATGTATATGGATTGATTCCTTGATTCATTTGTTGCACATGTATAAAGGATATTGCTGTGTACTGTGAGTAGGTATTACTTTTCTGCACTGCGTAGTATTTGTGATCAATTTTTAAGGTGTAATTCAGACATTAAAGAAAAAAAATGGTTAGCATCAGTGAAGAATTAGAGTTCCTCAAAACTCTAATATTGTCTACTAATCATGAAACACTAAAAGTCACCAAAGTTTCTCTCACAGAAATTCAGGTCTATCTACAAAATGCATAGGAAAAAATTGATTTTTTGTAGCTTGAATCTCAACTATAGCAAGAAGAATTTGAACAGATGAGTCATTTTGAACATGTTTCTGTTCAAAACATTGAGACTGCAACCCATCAAAAGCAAGTCAATAATGTTACAGTTGGTTCAGATTTAGCACCCAATAAAGCACTAGTTGTACATGCAGATGCAGAAACTCATTCTGCACTTCCCAAGCCCATCATCAGACCTTGGGAACGGCTTATCCACAATAAGCACAGAACTGGCCTTGGATATGACAAGGACTTGTCCTTTCATATTCCAGACTACTCAAAGCCCATTCATTTTCAGAGTGTTGGATTCATTCATGATAGTTCATCTGCTCTTCATGATAGTTCACCTCTAGTTGTTCTAGACTCTGCCCCTCTTTCACAACAACAACAACAAATTGTGGAATGCCAACACTGTGACCCAATTGGCCATTTGAAAGATCACTATTTTTATCTTCATCCATGTAAGCACTGTCATAAAACCACCCATTCTTCACACATATGCTTTAGAAATAAACGTCCTGCAAGAACAAAGATTCATCTTGGATGGATCACTTCTTAGCAATGGGCATCAACAGCCAAGAAGATATTCCAAACACATGTCAAAACTTTGTCTAGAGTATTGAACAGTCTTGCGGTTGAGTTTTCTCCATCATCTCACCTTGTATCTAACAGGGGGGGGAATGATGGTCATCTACAAGCTTCAAGGCCACATCAAGCGAGCCCGAGCCACAACCTGCCACACCATTTTCAGAGTTGTAGCCAGAGACAAAGATGCCCCCGAGCATGCCTTCAGTTGGCAATCTGGGATACTTCCTCTAGCAAAAGACTTCAACTTCTTGCTAGTTTTGGAAGAATTCCAAGAACAAAATTGAGAACACTTCCTCTCGTAGAAGACTTCATATTCTCACTAGTTTGGGAAGAGTTCCAGGAATTTCACTAAGCATTCCAGAGTTGTTGGTCATCCTTAAACCATCACAGGTTGAGACTTCCTTTTTCAAGTTGAAGTTCTCCCTTTTATGCAGGGTGAGACCTCCCTTTATTGGTTGAAGGTTTCCCTCTTCAAAGCAATAGGAGCACTTCCTCTAGTAGAAGACTTCAGCTTCTTGCCAGTTTTGGAAGAGTTTTGGGAATTGCGCTAAGCGTTCTAGTGTTGATGGTCATCCTTAAACCACCGCCCTTTATACCAACATTTCAGAGAGCACATTTAGCCTATTGCTGCCATGCATTTTTGCACATTTTGTATTACATCTCTCTTCTTGGACTCATACATAACCCTTCAGATTAAGGGGGGGAATGTTGGACACCTAATCCTCAATGGGTTAGTGTGGAAGCTGAATGGACAAAGTAGTCTAAGAGACCTTGGGGTGTGGAACCCAACGGTCACATAATGTACTATAAATGTATATCTCTTGTTAATAAAAATGGTACTCTCATGTTTTATCATTTAGATTATGTTGGTTTCCCATGTGTGTTTAACAAATGGCCTTCATGGTAGCTTTGGAACTTTCTCCATAAGCTTGTCCATAGCCAAGACCCAAATACTTGGGCCTTTTCTCAACCATTATTGGCTCAACAATACCCTGTGCATGTTTACCCAAGCCCTTTCCTTCATTGCTCATATTGGAAATTAACTTGGACCCTACACCTCTGTTATGTTTCTCAAAAGAACCAACAAAAACATTCTTAGAGGAATTTGAAGACAAAGTGGAATTATTTAATTCTTCTTCAAGCTGATACTTGACTAAGGCTTCCTTTGCAACAAAGAGATGTGTCTCCAACTCACGAATCCTTTTCATTTTCATATTTCCAATATGAAGTTGACTCTCCATTTCCTTCAATTTGTCAAAAAGCATCTGCTTCTCTTCCTCCATGGAATTCAACTGCTCTCTAAGTATGCTGCTCTTCCTTCCATCCTCATACATTTCTCTCACCTTGTCCATCATGATGAACAAGTCTTGCTTCATGTCTTCATTAAAGAATCTTGTGAAGAAAGAAGATTTTCATGACTCCCTTGTAGAAGTTCTCATTGTGCCAATTAACAAAACAAATTCAAACAAGATTAACAAAGAGCTTTATTCAAGCAACCTTTTGCAACAAACCTCTTGTGCTTCAAGGATTGCCTTGAGGTCCTTTGGGATAAGAAGAATGCCTTCGGCCCTTATTCCTTCTTGCCCTCTCCCGGACTTAGCTATCAGTAGATTTCTCTTCACCTTTGAAAACTCACACAATAGCCATTCTACAAACAAGCATACAATCAATCAGAAAATCAATCCTTCACTACCCAAACACCTTTCAAATAAGCAATCTTTTACTCTGTCAAACAACATTTTGATATAATACAACTTGTTGCATGATGCAACCTATTCTGGTACAACTTAGCTTTGATATCACCTTCTTTGAAGGTGGGGTTAACCAAATTTAGGCTCTGATACAACCTGATCTGAAAATGGGGCACTGAAGGCTTCTTTCACCTTACAAGAACCTCTCCCACTCCAAAGCTTATTAATTTCCAAGATCTAGGTTATGATTAACCAATTACGGAATTAAAAGTGCTTGAAATAGGTGTATGCTTGTGTTTGCTTTTAGACTGTTGAAGTGCTTATGTACATTTTCTTATGCTGATATTTAAACACACATAATAGTAAATAAACCAGCAAATTAACAAACATATAAGACAACAATATAATATGGAGTTCATCCAAACCTCTTGGGCTACATCTCCGTGAGCTCTAGTCAACTCAACTAGGCTCTTTCAGATTATGGCATAAATTCTCTTACAATTTCCATGCCCAACTAAATTAGTTTACAATTGAACCTATGGGTTTAGAATACCATCTTATCCCGCTAGTTGTCCATACTCTATAGACAGATCTAGGCTTCACTAGACTAGACTCCTTAAATCAACGTTATGAGATGTCTTGAGCTCTTGCTTACACCAACTCCCTCAGAATTGTTTTACAATCTCTGGAATACCTTCTTCTATCTTCAACACACTTTGGACACTAGCAAACAGTTGGATCATTTGATCTCTTTGTTGTTCACTCAGCTCTGGCTCTCACTCTGGCTCTTCGACTTTGGCTCTAGCTCTTTGCTCTGACTTCTCTAAGCTCTCTAGTTTTTGCTCAAGATCCAAGAAAATCCAAAAACTCTACCTCTATCAATTGTGCTCCCTGGCTTTTGTGAGGCATCCTTTTGGCTCTACGACTTCCTATCCATTTCTCTCTGTGTAATCATTCCTCTCTCTCTTCGACTGACCCTCTGGCTTCTGTCTCTGTGACTCTCCATGTTACAAATGCATCATTGTTACAAAACACCCACTTGTAGTGTGGCACAATGATCAGGGACAGTTACAAAGGAATCGGGGCCTTTCTTCAGGCAGAAACCCGAAAACAGAACAAAATTCCAATACATAGAAATATACAAGAAACACACTATTGGGTGCAAAATTCAGACTCCAAATAGAATGCAACCACATCTATAAACCTATCGGGTCCACCATTCCATCAAAAATAACAATCGCATGGCGTGTTGGCCAAAAGAAACCAAATACACATGAAATACAAAGAAATCCCGCATTTTCAGATTTCAAATATTATGAAATCACGTCCATAATTCCCATTGGATCACCTCCAATGCGATATGTCAGAGATCGCTATCGACGGAGTCCTTCTGCCTTTGGCCTAAGTCCACCCTTTGAACCTTCCGATGTAATTTTTCCCATATAAGGCCTTAAGCCCATTTTTGTAAGAATTTGCCTCCTTTTCAAAGGACAATGGTAAACTTCTTTTTGCAATAACTTCATCATCCGAAGTCCATTTTAGCCCATTCAAATTGCAATAGATTCAGAATGATGAGATCTATGCAATGGGACTATCTCCAAGAGGATTCCCTGGATTTTCGTCTTCCTATGTGAGGAACATTTTAGACTTTGAAGTCTATTCTAGATCCATTTTGGTCTTTAGGCCTTCACCATGAGCTTATATGCTAATGGAGAAAGGAAGAGTGCACTGTCGAACTCAGAAGAGATGAACGATGATGTGGTTAGGTATTCAATTCTTAGAGGTGCACTTATGTGCTCAAGAGCAAGGAGGGTGCATTGTTGCCTTCCAAAGGGATGAAGGAAGATGCTTTGTGTCTTCATTATTTTATCATGTGTTCAAAGGAGGGCACAATTCTTCATGTTGAAGAAGTGCACTAAAGAGAAAAAATTGGTCAATATGGGTGCAATTTTTAGACTAATCAGTCTTCAATCCCAATAAGTGTGCTCTACCTATTGGAAGCTCAAAAACAAGTTGAAACAATAGGATTTGATGATAATATGAGGAGAAGAAAGATCCACAAGGTTATATAGTTGTTGTTGCATTCACTCTAGAATATGAAAGGGTTGAAGAATGTGAAAAGTTTCTGCATGTGAAAAAAGCTTAACACTTAAATCTTGATTTTTGAGCATAAACACAAACAATAAAACTAGAAAACCAAGAAATGATAGTGAGAAAATAAATAACAATAGTGAAATCATGAAATTGAATGAAACAATTCGACATGCAAAACTTTCTTGTAGAACTAATTGATGAAGAGTTTCTTGATTTCTAGTTGTGTTCACAACTAAGATGGAATGATTATGAAAATGAATGATTATGTGAGTTGATTTGAATACATTAACATGCAAAATTGATTCATGCATGAGTGCCACTTTTCGACGAGTGAAAGGATTAGTTAAGGGAAGTTAATGAGGCTACTACTTTCTAGGAGTGTGCCCACACAACAACTTGCCCATGAATGCACCTAGGAAGGTGCATCTCTTTGACATGAAGGAATGTTCTCTATAAGGCTATACTTGATCATCATGGAGGATTGTGCTTATGCAGGGATCACTTCTTCATCTCGAAGGAGTGTGCTCAAGTGGGCCACATGTATTCACAAAGTTGGAGTGGGCTTTTATTTTTCTGAGTGACTTTCTCACTTTTGTTTACTTTTTTGTGCTTTTGAGTGTTTTTAGAGTGCGTGCATGGAGGAAAGGAAAGTTTCTAAGTTAATAAAGATCATCAATTCACTCAACCATGGAATAATTACTTGAAGCACTTCTAATGGATAAGTGAGGAGACATAGGAAACAATAACTTGGAAGGATGTGGCACTACAAGAAAACACTCAAATAACAAATCAAACAATGCAGTGACACAAAGTAGCCTGATACAATAGTTGATGTAAGCTTAAAAAATGTCATAGGAACAAAAGAAATGGAGGGTTGTTGTCACAAAGAAAAAAAATCATAATAGAAGGAGAACTCGAACTTTCCTGGTTTAGTTAATAGGCTACTCCATCAACAAACAAATTCAAAGGTTTTAATAGGAGGAATCTAATTTGATAATATTAATTAACGTAAGAAAAGGGAATAGTGGGATCAATATGCACCACGTAAGAGAAATGGTGTCTTGGCCCTACTCTATAACGTAATATTTTCTGGGAGGAAGAGCCCCAAGTCCTTAGACGTGTAATTAGAAGAAAATATTTTTGGAGAAATTGTGTTAGAAACTTTTGAAACTTCCAATGTTTCAATATTTTTTAACACAGTTTCTCAAGAAACATTTTCTTCTCGTTAGGTAAAAATGTATTTAAATACGTGATTCACTCCAATTTATAGTACATATTATTAATATATAAGTGGGCTTCGTTACAATATTATTGGTCAGTACATATTCATATATTATTTTTTTTAATGAGTAAATCTAGTTAAAAACTCATAAATGACATAAATTATTGGGATTGAGTCATTTTCTTGGTAGGTATGCTAATCTTCCTAGGATATCATAGGTTATTTATCAGTCATTAGGGGTGATTTTTTTTAGTTGGGAAACATTGGGTTCTACTTCTTCTCAGATTTTGATGTACTTACCATCTATTGGTCTGAGTTATAGTAAGTCTTTTCAATTTCAGTATTGTTGAATCGACTTGAGTTTGGTATCTTTCAGTTGTGTTACATTGTCAGGGATTGGTATCATCCTATCTATGTTATATCTATGCATAGGAAAGTTTTACTAGTTTTGGTTTTGTATAATTTTGTTTGACATGGTTTTGGGTTGTGGTGAGTTTGCGAATTTGATGGAATTTTCACCTGTAGTGTGGCAATAGGGTGGTGATATAGTAGTCTTCAGATCTAGAGCTCACATTTTTGTGTCTCATCCTTATTCTTTCTTTAGAGGCAAATGATCTTGTTTTCATCAATGTTCCCTTGCAGTGATGTTAAAACATCCTAGATAAACAATGAATAATAGGAGGGGTGAAGGAGGCATTATTACTATAGGGCACAAAAAGGGTTCTTCCTTTTTCTTATGAAACTATGGATCTCTTCTTTGACGTAGTTCCTCTAGAGGTGAGGAAGTAAATTCCATTGTTGGAGTTTAAAGAGTCAGAGGACCACCCCTATCATTCAGACTCTAAGTTGGTGGGAGAGGGTATGAAATGGGTTCCTCATCCTCAAAGATTCACGAAAATGCAAGTTCACTTTCTGAAACCTTTGGTTTTACAACAATAAATGACTACCATGTTGCAACTGATATTCAAAGATAAGATGTGAAGAATTAAAATGTATTTTCCTCATTGGAATACATTAAACGCATGCCTTGTAGCCAAAGGTTTTCTTAGACAATTTGAATTCTCATCTAGCCCATGTAGAATGATTTTTAGTGAGTAACTCTACCTCTTGGGACCTCACAGATATTCTAGATGATAGTTTTGAAGCATCGTCTACAATATCCTCTCATCATGACTAGAGATGGTGAGTTTTGATGTCTCTTTCTCATCAATTTTGGCACACATTCTCCCAATTATGACATATTCATGGAGTTCCTCATTATATTTTGGCTCAAATGTAAATTTCTCTGGAATATATGGCTTGTTCACAATATTTATTATAATGGGGAGAGAAATCTAATTCCTCACTCAACTTCTTTTGGATATCGCAATGGATTAGCTAGATTTATTGTTGGTTTAGTGTATCTAGGGATGGCCTAGTGTTTTAATGGTAATCCCTTTTATGTTACAGTCACTTTGGGTTTTGAATTGGAGAGGAATGATTATGGATCTTGATGCTTATGTCTTTAAGTTATACAAATCAATGCTCTTTTTTGGATGAAACTCTATTTATGTTGGTTGCCATGCATTATGTTGCATGATGATCACTTTTGGGTTGTTTTATTGCACAGAAGAATTATTGTTGTTAATGACACACATGCAATTTTATTTGGATCTGTGGGTTTATACTGGATGGGTCTATCTATTCATTTGGACTCTTTCACATTATAAATCTCTTGGTGGTTTCCCTTTATATGGATTTGGGTGCATTTTTTCTAACGACCACTCTATCATTATTGATAGATTTTGGAGGTTTATCTACACTTGTGGGCTCCTATTCATTATGAACATTTTTGCATTAAATCTTATTTATGACCTAGGTGCATTATCACATTTTGAATCTCTTTATGGTTCTTGGCATGTTAATGCTAATTCATTTTGGCTCTAAATATTAATGTATCTATTGGTATTTTCTAAAACTTTGATATGGAGAAGATATATGGTTCTGGTGAAACATTTCACTAAGGTTGACAATTGCAAGTCTTCTTCACTATTCAGTTTTCATTATATTGCTTTCTATTATCAGAGAGGTGTGAACCAATATATGGTGTAATATCCGTAGGTTAAAAGTTCCTGTAATAAAGGACAATAAAGGTAAAATGAATAAGACCAATTTCATGGGACATATTTTCCAAGCTGACTATTGGGAAAAGAACTATAGTGGACATCAATTTTGGTTTATTTCTGGATAAGGTTATTGGAAAAGGAAAAGAGGAATTAATTAGAATTTTATTTATGAAAATAAAGAAAAATAGGAGAAAAATAAGGTTAAGAGACACATATTTGTATGAGAGGGAAATTAGAGGGAAGATTAAGGAAAATGAAGAAAATAGAGGCATCAATGATAAAAAGGTTTCTAAGGATCAATTCATAGCTTCTTTTAGTTTGGCTTTGGAATTAGTTTCTATGAGAGAGAGGAGAGAACCAAAAGGAAGAAGAAAGGAAAGCAAAGGAAGGAAGCAGACAAGCAAGGAAAAGTAAATGGAGCAAGGAAAATGTTCGATCAATAGCTTCAATAGTAGGATTTGCAAGTAACAGGTTTCATATGAGATTTCCTAGCTGAGGTGTGAATGAATGGTACATGAATTCATTTATTTCATTCATTTGTTTTCATTGGCATGGGTTTTTTTTCATTTGACAATGGTTTCAGCCTACCCTTTCCATTTCTTGGATAGTCCTACTATGATGAGGTTCTTTTATGGTTGAGCTTTGGATTGCCAGAAGATTTTGGGACTAGGTGAGGTGGTCCCAATAAAATTCCAAAGGGTTGGGGGTGGAGATGGTTTTCTCTGAGAAGCCCTCGAAAAGTGGTTGGAAATGGGGAAATTCACTAAGAAATGATTAAGGAATTCTGAGGCATCCAAGCCTATTTTAGATTTTTTATCTTTTGACCAGTTTTGGCGAGATAGTGGTAATTTGAGGGTGGAGGTGGTTTAACCTATGGAATCCTTGGGTTTTTTATTTCTTATTTTATCCCATGAACTCCCACAATCATTCTTGGAATATGACATGGGGGTGATTGGATGAAATAAATATTTTTTTAAGCTCAATATATGGTTGGGTGGTATGTGGAAGTCCCTGAGTTGGTTGGTTTTTGGATAAGTTAAAAAGAGATATTTTCGTATTGTGTTTAATAAGAATTCATACTTGTTATTATGTGGCTTTGATGGTTGTTCTGTCATGATTAATATTTTGACTATATGTTGGTTATAAGCAGTGTTCTATAACATGTTCTAGACATGGCTCTTATTATGCTTTGATTAGTTGATGAATGGTTGATGAATGCATGACCTAATAGGTGTTGTTGTAGTGAATTGAGAGGGAATTAGAAATTATCAGTGATTCATAGCTAAAGAATGAATATTTACACTCAGATATGCATTCGTGACTTGTAGCTTACATGTTTACTATGTGTTTGATGAAATTCCTAGTATGTACTAGTTTGTCTTGTATGTATGCTAATTTAAATTGATTTGTGGACACGAGGCAAGCTACCCTCAACTTCACTAAGGGTTTGTTTGATTATTTTTATATTTTGTTATCTGACATGGTATGTTTGCAGGAAGAAGACCATAGATGCCAAGAATAATGGTGGAATACATTTCATGTGACTCTCCATGTATATTAGATGAGAAACAAAGAGATGAATACTCTCTTGACATAACATATACCTTGAGAACTTTGAAGGAAAAAATCACCAAGCACAAGGAATATAATGGCAAGATCATTCAATGACAGAAAAGACTTGCCAAGGCATGAGGAAAGCAAGAAAAGGTCAATGTAATGATCATTTAGAGTTTGTCACACTTGTAGATATAAGGAAAACAAAAAATAAATTATGGATAGGAGGATAGGACTAATGAGGCAGATGGTAGCAGGTCTCATGGAGGACATAGGATGAACAGGGATGACATGGTAATAGGTGGTAGATGGATGGATACACCTAGCAAGAGAAGTAGTGGTTATGGGTTTTATTCTAATGCTTGTTCATATTGGCATCATGGTCATCATCGACATCATCCTTACAGGAGGATTGAGAGGGGATACTTGCAAGATAATTTCAAGAAATCCAAGCCTCTTGCATTTGATGGAGAGCTAAAGAAACAAAAAGATGTAGAAGTATGGTTGCTTGGAATGAAGAAGTTCTTAAAACTACATGATTATATAGAGAATATGAAGGCCAAAATAGCTATTTTCGGTCTCAAGTGGAAGGAAAATGTTTGGTGGGAAGACAAGGAGCATGTCAGACACATCATGATAGAGGAGCTGAGTTGGCATGAATTCAAGAGACTTTTGAGAAATAAGTACTTGTCAGAGAGATACTATGACGGTAAGGTGAATGAATTCTATGAGTCGAAGATTGGATATATGATAGATGAAGAATATATGACTATGTTTCTGGAATTGTTGAGGTATGTTTTGTATCTTAAGGATGTGAAAGAAAAGGTTCAAAGATTCATGAGTTGACCACTATTATCACTTAAGGATCAGATTGAGTATGATGAGTCTAGGTCACTAGAGGATGTCATTATGAATATTAAGCACTACTATGACTAATCAAAGTGCAATACTCAGCCTAAGCATGACTGGAAAGGTAATGGAAAGACTAAATGAAAATGGCCTTTGAAGTGGGAAAGACATCAAGATGAAAGTTAGAAAGAGAATGTGACTCATTACAAGAAGATTAATATAGCAGAGAATGGACATGGATCTTAGTCTCGAGAGTAACAAAATGAGGGTGGTGGTAGATAATCATTTTAGTGTTGGATATGTTACAAGGATCATCACATAAAGGATTGTGTATTGTATCAGGGTGGCAGATGTTCAATCTGCAATGCTCAAGAAGCATAGACAATTGGGGATGTTAGACAAAGAATTCCTTGGATCTATGCAACATTTGATAACAAGCATGTGGATTGTAGGTTTTAACCCGGTACATAAATTACCTGCATACGAATTCTAAATCACAGGAAAAATAAAAATGTGAGAGCATAACACATAAAACGCATATACACAGAGATTTCCCACTGGATCTCAAAACCGAGACTACCAGCTTGCTTTTTCATTATGTTCCTTTCAATGTTACAATACATATTTATACATGTTGAAGCATCCAATACCATGGACTGAAAAACCATCACGTCCAATACCATGTACCAAAAAACCATCGATCCAATACCATGGACCGAAAACCATCGCGTCCAAAAAACATGTGCGAAAATCATGCACAAAACCATAGGTGGGTCCGCCCAACCTAACATAGGGTCCAAAACCAAAATTTTCCAAGGCGCTGCCCCGGACCCCATAAAGTGGGGTTACGGGTACCCCTCAAACCCCTTGTTAACTATGTGGAAAGAATATAACACAACCCAACAATCTCCCACTTGTGTTTTCTTTCCACAGGGGCCACAGGAAAGCTTAGTCATTTTTCCAGCCCTGAAACAACCATTGTTTCTCTACACCAAGAGAACTTCTCAGAGCTCACAGATTTTGTCAATGCATCTGCAGTATTCTTCAAAGTGTCCACCTTTACCAGCAACACCTTTTTGTCTTCTATCATATCCCTCACAAAGTGATACTGAACATCAATGTGCTTTGTCTTTGAATGATAAGCAGGGTTCTTTGCCAAGAAAATTGCACTTTGGCTGTCACAGTCTATCCTTATAGCTCCCTGTACTAACCCCATACTTGAACACAATCTCTGCAACCAAACTACTTCCTTGCTTGCATGAGTGGCTGCCATGTATCTGCCTCTGTAGTTGATAGTGCCACTACATATTGTTTCTTACTCATCCAACTGACTGCACCTCCAAATAGGTTAAACACATACCCACTTGTAGATCTTCTCTGATCCAGATCTCCAGCGCAGTCTGCATCAACAAAGCCACGGATATCCAACACTCTGCCCAATCCTGGTCTTCCTTGGTAGCACAAACCATAATCACTAGTGCCACGCAAATACCTGAAAACCCGCTTCACTGCTGTCCAGTGCTCCTTCCCTGGTTTTGACATAAACCTGCTCCATACTCCCACTGCATGTGCAATGTCTGGTCTAGTACAAACCATGGCATACATCAAGCTACCGACTGCACTTGCAT
Source organism: Pinus taeda (assembly GCA_000404065.3). Classification (NCBI taxonomy): domain Eukaryota; kingdom Viridiplantae; phylum Streptophyta; class Pinopsida; order Pinales; family Pinaceae; genus Pinus; species Pinus taeda. Next base: position 108,586 of record APFE030494636.1, on the reverse strand, counting down.
ATGGAACACGGGACATGTCCTCTTCCTCTTCTTGTGTCTTGGGACACTGTGCAGCAGATAACCTCACACCTACAGGAATAGGAACCTTCACCTGTTTACCATCCTGCATATTAAACCTCTGCAATATTGTCTCGACATACTTCCTCTGGTTTAACCAGAGCTTCCTCTTTGCCCGATCTCTTTTAATTTCCGTGCCCAAAATATAGTTTGCAGCACGGAGATCTTTCATGTCGAATTTGGAGGACAATTGGGTCTTCAAATCCTGGATAATTTCTTTGTCATTTCCAACCAACAACATATCATCCACATACAAGACCAATAAATAACACGGTCACCAATTAATTTAAAATACACACAGTGATCTGCTTTGCTTTTGGTGAAGCCAAGTCCCCGTATAAATGTATCAAATTTCTGATACCACATCCTTGGTGACTGTTTTAACCCATACAAAGACTTCTTAGTGAGAATAGTTACAAATATGAAGGGAAAACAGAGTTGCAGGAAAGGATGTGTCTTGTTTATAGTCCATACTTCTCATGACAAAGGGAAGGATCTTGAGGATACTAATGTCTTGAAGAGCTATTCAGTTTTGTAGTAGTTTCAATATTATTTCTAGTAGAGATTTCAGAGTTACCACCTTGAAGTGGAATTTTCTACTGAGTTGGTACCAAGAGCAACACGAGTGTCAAAGGAACCTGACATGATGGGCACTCCATTGTTAGTGGAACTAAATTTGTAGCTTAAGGAAATTCTTGATAAGGGATACGTTAGGCAAATCATATCATCTTAGGGTGAAATAATTTTTTTCTTAAAGAAGAAGGATGGTACTCTCAGGTTGTGTATTGATTACAGTTATTTGAACATGGTGGTGATAAAGAATAGGGATCCTTTGTTGGAGATCAATGAATTGTTCGATCAGCAAAATGGAACAACCATTTTTTCAAGGATGACTTCAAAATGGGTTATCATCAAGTATGCATGAGAAAAGAGGACATATACAAGAAAAAATTTCATACCATTTAACGGCATTATGAGTTTGTAGTGGTTCCATTTGGTCTTACTAATTCTCCATCTCCTTTCATGTGTTTGATGAATAGTGAATTGCATCCTTAGATGGATAAGTTAATGATAATATTCATTGAAAACATCTTGATATATTCTAAGAATGAGGAAGAGCATGTAGAACACCTCGAAGCACTGTTAAGATTGTTAAGAGGGCATCAGTTATATGCTAAGCTTAGTGAGTGTAGCTTCTTTCAGTCATAAGTTCATTATGGGGACATGTTGTTTCCAAGGTGTTATAGAAATTTTTGGGCACTTCAACCCCAATCATAAATGTCCATAAATTAAGGGCTCCTAAGTCCCTAAAAGTGTTGCTTCACTGCCTAAAGGAACAAGGTCAACTGATTACATCATCTCCCAGAAGTTCTCCACTGAAAACTACTCATAAATTGTCAAACCTAGAGCATACTGAAAGCTCAATGTAGAGGATGCGATGCATATCACCTTCCCAATGTATAGGGTGCGATGCATACTGATTTTCTCCTCTGTACGGTGTGATGGTCGAGAATGGACAAATGGCAGGGACAAAAATGTGAGGTGGAAGATCATGGAATCTTCTAGAAGCTTCCCCTCTGACACTTGCCTCTCCATTTTCGACCAGGGATGAGTAAGAGATCATCATTGTCCAAGTGGAAGCAGGAAATATCAGAGAAAAGACACTAATGAAGATCCCAAAATGACTCACCTCTCTGTAATCATATATATATGGATCGCTCATCACAGAGATCTAGACGCTGGAATTTTGTATCTTATAAAGAAGTGTTGTTGGTATTCTGGTGTACATTCACAGTGTTGGGTGATCTAGCTTTGCTTGAGGTGAAGAAGGGCTTCCTTGCTGGAGGATGACACTTGGTCAGAGCACATGGTTGTAATCCTCTTGCTACTTTTCATCTGAATAAAGCTATTCTTGTTTCTTTCCATATTCTTGTGTACTTGTTTATATATGCATGTATATGGTTAATACATATCTGATCCTATATTACTTATGAATTTAGATCCTTGTTTCTTGCATAATAGTATGTTTTTGTGATTCCACAGGTCCTTTTGAAGCTGGGCAGACAAAGAATAAGCAGTTAAACTCTATCAAGAAGGAGAGGAAATTGAGCGCAAGACTCAGGTTGGCCCTCTTCGTTCTCCTCTCATCTCTTTTCATAAAAGGAAACAATAGTAGACTTTCATTGTTTGTTTCTAAGATAGCCACCCATCTTAGTGGGAATAGCCGCATCCGAGTGGACACTATTCCCATATCACTAAATGGCGACTCCACTGGAGAGCGACTAGATTACTTGTTAGCTTATCTATCCTTGTTTGTTTTACAAACATACAGATGGAGCCTGAAGTCAAACTAGCTAGCCTTTGAACTGCATTTGTCATACAAATGAAAAGTAGATCAATGCTGCTTCAGTCAATCTTCATGTTTTTTTTATGAATTAAACAATAGATCTGCAAGCAATCTAATTTCCCTAAGTGGTTGCTCTAGTAACCTCTTAGATCACCCCTATGTTTTACATACACTGATGTTTACTTATTCAGCCTAAACACCTGAACTAGATTGCAAACTGTGAGTGAAATCTCATTCAAAGTCTCGCACTGCTACCATCACACCCTACTTTCAAGGTATCCTGTATGCATCGCACTTCCTGAGTGCAGTAGGTGCGTTGCATACTAAGTTCACTGTGTAACAGGTGCGATGGTCAGGGAGGATTAAATTTACCCTCTGACTGTGGATTTTTCTCACTGTTTTCAGTATTATTCAAGAGTTTTACTGTCTGTAGTCAATGTACTTCTGTGAAAACCCCCTTATCTTGCATTATTCCGCCTCTTTAGTGCAAAGAACTATAAATGTTTTTTATGTATTGTGCATCGTTTTAGTTCTCTTTTGCAAAAAGTAGCATAGTCGAACTGTCGTCTCTAGATCTGAAAGTGTCGTAGCTGTCATTTTAAATTTTAGAAAGCAATTCCATTGTTTTGGATAGTTGATTATACAGTTACTGTTGCATAGGATCTGAATTATTAGTTTTAAAGTGTCGAAAAACAATTTCCATTTCAAAATCGTAAAGTGTCTCTCTTGCTTTCACTTCATTTTGAAAAAGAATTTTGTTGAGTACTCTCGCTTTAAAAGTAATTCAGTTTTGCACATAGCTTTCTTAACATCATTCACACATTAAGAGAGCTGAAAAACAAATACATGCATGTGCATTTGCATTTTGAATGCTTGGATTGATTTAGGACTGTGCATTTTAGCGTGTGCTATGTGCTCTGTGAATAAAAGATTCTTGACTTTCTTCCCTTTAGTAGCTAGGATTTTCATTGCTGAAAGAAGATAAAACGTTTGTTTATCACCTTAGACTGCATTTTAGGAACTATATATACATCACGTGGTGAACCTGAAAGGAAAACTGTTAAGCAAGATCAACTTAAAATAAATTCAATGAATCTAACAACGCTTTGGAGCTTAACGCACAACATCTAGAGGTCTAGGCTAGAGACATATTCCAGCGTCGTAAAGCCTGGTAACTGTTGCTTTCAGTGTTGGCTGGGTGATTCCTCCACTCTGACGCGGCAAGTGCCAGTACGTACTTGTGCTCCCATGTACCATCGCGTATATATTGGGAGACCACAATAGGCTGCATCCTTTATCATTAGGAAGCAGTGTCGACCGCCCTATCGATCACAATGCACCGAACACAACATTCGGGAAGATTGACTGCCATACCATAAAAAGTATTCTGTAGTTTTGTGATTGGTTTGGTAATCCTCTCTGCCTAGATCTCCAGAGAAGTCCATTTTTCTCCTTTTCAGACTCCTTAAAGGAAAAGGTCCTTTGAGGACTTATCACTTCAGCCTCACTAAAAATCGAAGGCAACTAGAGTCATCTTTTGTTTTTTCTCAACTCTTTAAAATTGAAAAAACAAGTTGTGTCCAAGCATCTAAAATTTTTTATTTTAATCGGAATAACGTCACAAATTCCCGCCTTTGAACTTCAGGTGGAGAAAAATGTAGTCTACCAACCAAGGATTTCCTCGTGAGGGAAATCCTAGTCCCTTCTCCTCTTGGGGAGATGTTGGTCCACCCCATATGGCCACTTTGTCACTTCCAAGATTGACAATTGGTTTGCCTGTCTGGCTCTTCTCTACCTTTGTCGTTCAGAATCCCGTAATTCCTAAACAGTCTAATCAACAACTAGACGACACTAGAGTTGTCTCCAAACCTTCTACTTCATCTGATTCTCCCTCTCCTCCTTCCTCTTCGCTTGATAAAGTTGATAAAGCTAAAATTCAAGTAACTAAGAAGAAGAAGAAGTAGAAAGAGAAAAAGGAAAAGAAGAAAAAGGAACCAAAATCGAAAGGGAGCAACCAAGTATCGTCTAGCAAAAATTCACACACCGTATAGTCAAAACCTAAATCTCCTTGTATCATTTGCAATGGAGACCATTATCACCGAGATTTTCCCTGCATCCCTCGAATCTTAAGGGACTGGTCTCCTCGTTTGCACAACCCGGTAGCATCAACCTCTGGCGATCACGTTGAATGCTCACCATCAACCAATGAAAGTGAAGCACATTGACAAAGAAGGAATCCTAAAATTCCTTGTAAGTTATGTGAAGGCAATCACACCATCCACCATTGTCCCTTCCTTGAAGAGGCTAAAAGAGTTTTGGATAATCGTCCGGTTTCACTGCTACGACTTCCTCCTAGATATCAAAAACTCTTGCCAAGCCCTACACCGGTTGAAAATCGGGTTGGCCCATCATTGTGGTCAGCCAAAGCACCTATCATTGAAAATGAACCCTCTGAATCCATACCAGACGAAAGTCAAAGGGTCGATACGACAGTTGACCCAGTCTTGCCTTCAGAGTGTTCATCTTCAAATGATACCATCATTGAAGAGAAAGAGAATGACACCATTCAAATTATTCTCATCAACACAGACTCCGATGAGCTTGGGGGCAGTCCTCCTGTTCCTTTACCGCAGGAAGGAAGTTCATCAGAGTCATATCTGGCCGTCTATTCGGTCCCACCACCAAGCAACCTAGTTGTTTCCATTGACTGGAATCTACTAGGCAGACCCCGTTTACCAGCCAATGTACCATTCAGAATCATTGTACAAGCTTACAGAATGGTTATGGTTGGTACCATCATTGATGAAGGGGCTTCTGTGAGTATCCTTTCCTCAACTGCTTGCAAAGCGCTTGGTTCGCCATCACTTTTTCCTGAAATGAGAAATCTAATAGGCTTTGACAAGGGAACCAGTGGACCTTTAGGGATCCTTCTGAATGTGCCCATTACTTTGAGAAGGAAAACTGTCAAAATGAACGTTATGGTAGTTTAAGGACCTTTAGATTATAATCTACTCCTTGGACGCGACTATATTTATTGCATGGTAGCTATTGTCTCCTCACTCTTTAGAGTAATGTGTTTTCCGCATGAAGGAAAAATGGTCAAGCTCGTAGACCAACTGTCATTTCCCGGTTCACACATCGCAAGTAGTCAAATGCCATTCCTAAATGGTCTTTTCATGCAAGAAATGTCTCATCGGTCTCCAGTCCGTCCACCTGATGAACGTGAGTGATTTAGGAAGGTGTGACTGAAACCCAGGGGGCATGCACCCTGGTGTATTTTTGCAGGAAAACCTTAGGTATACAGTGCATTTCCACGAGGGATATATGACTAGTCTGGCGAACTTGTCCAAATGGACGTGGGAACGGGCTGGAATAAGATACCTTTGTCAAAGTTATGTGAGTGGAAGTGTGTCTGTGCCATTCACCTTTGTCTGTTTCAATAGAGAATGCCGAGGAATAATTTTTCTTGGTAACCTGGAAACTCTACTTCACTATACCTGGGGGCATGCAAACCTTTTGTAAGCAATAGAGAAACGACCAACTAACATTAGGTCTATGATTCCACTGACTTCAACCGCCTAGGTCGGGTGAGAGGCCGAAACCATTCATCTTTGCAGGGGCAATCTGCGCACTGGAAAAGTAAAGGAAAAATTGTCCTACCTAGCCTTAATAGTGATATAAGTAGTTAAGTAGGGAGGCGTAGTTGCTCGTTCCTAGCATGCATACAAGAGGCTTCAGGGCAAAGCTTCAAAAGGTGCAAACTCCATAAAAAATGGCATCTTGAATGAGACATTCTTATCATGTGACTGGCGAGCAATGTGGTCGCAGAGTTCAAGCTCATTAAAAAATAAACTCTCCACGAGCAGTTTTAGTGCATAGTTCAAGCTCGTTAAAAAATAAACATAATTCATGAGCAAGTGTCTGTCCCAGCATTTAAGCTCATTAAAAAATGAACCGGTAAATAACCATTGTGAATGCCTTATCGCCAGCTTTTGAGCCTTGGTCGTGTTCTCGCCATCACCTCCACTTTGTTTTTAGCCGATCATTCACCCGCATAATATTGTTTACCCCTTCAAGGAACATCTACGAAAATTGATTCTGCTAGCCATCCTTGTGACACTACCGTGATTGGAAAATTCCAAATCTTACCTGGAATTAGCTGCTACCCGAAACTATCGCTCGTTCCTCGAAAACGAGTCTTCTTTAAGCTCTTTTTTCCTGACTCGTAAAATATGAAAAGATTGCCAAGTGATTGGCCTCTCCGACTCGTTAAAAGGCATCGGAAGTGCTATCCCTCCTCTAGATTTTAATCTTTTTGGACCTAAGGGATTATTACACAAAAAGCTCGAGTGCTTGTCTTGTTCGGCTCGTTAAAACTATGGAAAATTCATCCCTTTCATATTATTTTATGCTTTTTCAGACTTAAGGGATTATATGACGAAAAAGAACCTTTGGAGTCTTCTTTCCATTTCCTTCAGACTCTCTAAAATTGAAAGAGATCGAGTTATCTTTGTCGTTAAACTCTTTAAAACCTAATAGTGATAAGCTCATCCAAATGGGCGAGAACAAGTTTCACTGTTGCTAGACTTGCTAAAATATAGTGACAGGTTCGCCCGAAGGGCGAATTATAGAAAAAGCATATGTTATCCTCCTCAAGCTTGACAAAAATAAAGAGGTACTGGCCAGTAATGACTGGGGAAAATTGGGAACAAAACTTGAAGAAACTTTCTTGGTAGCAAGTCGCTCTTGAACATGACACTTTCCTTCCGCAACCATGTCGGGTTGGGTTGTTCCGTTCACTTGTCATCACCATTGGTCTGTCACACCATCCATCTTTGGGTTTAATGCTACCAGTCCATCGTCAGTGTTGCCGATATGTTCAAGCGAAGTCATTCAGACAATTCACCTGTGTCTCACCCACTGCAATACATTCATGCTTCATTCCTTCATGACTGCCACCTGAACCCTGTATTCTCAATTTTTTTTCACCTCCAAAATCATTTGCTTCGTTCCGTGTCATTGATGGGGGATTCATTAAGGCCCTCCTGTGATGGGTCACTTCTTGTCGACATCAGCTCATTATCCAAGAAGTTGACTTAGGAACAACCCTTTCAGTACTTTGAAGCTTGCATGCGTCAACGACAAGTTTCTCACTATCGGTAATAGGTTTACATCAATGGCCTTCGACCGAGAGATTTTACGTGGTGTTCGATGCCAAGTCCCTTTTCACATCACGTGAATTGTACTGTAGTACCTTGAGGGTCATTGTCATTATTAGTGATTCCTCTCACGCCTGTCAACAACTTGCATCATTGGCTGGTAATCACGCGATGTCTTTCCATGTTTGACTCCATAAAATTTTTCACATGGATCGACTTGTACTCCGAGTGAAGATTGAACGAGTTTTGAAGACCCTGGATGTAGTTTCATCCATCCAGGCTGCGATATATTCAGGAATAAAAAAACATCCAGTGTACATCATTGCCGAACAGATGATCATCCAGATCAAAGGATGATGTGTCCATATCATCAGTCTTTCACACAGACGATTGTCTATCCTATGTACATGAAAATGAATTTATAAGGCTGAGCATGGGAATGCCCACTTCAGCTAGATCATGAAAAAATGTTGTCAAAATAATGTATTGGATTGTATCTTATTACACGTCGCCTCACAGCTTGGAAAAACTTCAGATCCTTATAGTAAAGCATTTCACCCGACATCAAAAAGATTAACGACATCATGTTTTAAGGGGAAACTGTTATAGACATTTTTGGGCACTTCAACCCCAATCATAAATGTCCATAAACTGTCTCCTAAGTCCCTAAAAGTGTTGCTTCACTGCCTAAAGGAACAAGGTCAATTGATTACATCATCTCCCAGAAGTTCTCCACTAAAAATTGCTCATAAATGGTCAAAACTGGACCATACTGAAAGCTCAATGCAAAGGTGTACATCTCCTTTCCCAATTACGCGTGCGACGCATATGATTTTTCCTCTGTAGTGCATGTCGGGAATGCCAATTGCAGGGACAAAATGAAGTGGAGCCATGATTCTTCCAGAAGCTTCCCCTCTGACACTTGCCTCTCCATTTTCGACCAGGGATGAGTAAGAGATCACCATTCTCCAAGTGGATGCAGGAACTATCAGAGAGAAGACACTAATCAAGATCCCAAAAGATGACTCACCTCTCTGTAATCATCTATATATGGATCCCTCACTATAGAGATCCAGAGGCTGGAATTTTGTATCTTATAGAGAAGTGTTGTTGGTATTCTGGTGTACATTAATAGTGTTGGGTGATCTAGCTTTGCTTGAGGTGAAGAAGGGCTTCCTAGCTGGAGGATGATGCTGGGTCAGAGCACATGGTTGTAATCATCTTACTACTTTTCATCTGAATAAGCTATTCTTGTTTCCTTCCATATTCTTGTGTACTTGTTTATATATGCATGTATATGGTTAATACATATTTGATCCTGTATTACTTATGAATTTAGATCCTCGTTTCTTGTGTAGTAGTATGTTGCTATGATTTCACAGGTCCTTTTGAAGCTGGGCAGACAAAGAAGAAGAGGTGAAACTCTATCAAGAAGGAGAGGAAATTGAGCGTAAGACTCAGGTTGGCCCTCTTGGTTCTCCTCTCATCTCCTTTCATAAAAGGAAACAATAGTAGACTTTGATTGATTGTTTCTAAGATAGCCACCCATCTTAGAGGGAATAGCAGCATTCGAGTGGACACTATTCCCTATAACACAAGGAAGGTGTAGTAGTGGATCCTGAAAAGATCAGAGAAATCATAGATTGGGAATCTCCTAGGAATGTGGATGAGTTTATATCATTTATGGGACTAGAAGGTTATTATAGGTGGTTAATTAAGAAAATTTCATGGACTTCCTATCATATTACATGTTTGCAAAAGAATGTAAAAACGTTTGAGTGGACTAAGGAGTGTGCAACTAGTTTTGAACAGTTCAAGAATTTCCTTACAAATTCTTTGTTCATGGAGATTGAAGATTCAGACAAAGAGTTCATGGTATATATATATATTCTTACAAGAGGGGACTTGGTGGAGTCCTAATGCAGGAGGGATAGGTGGTGTGTTATGAGTCAAGGAAGTTGAACGAGCAGAAGTAGAACTATCTGACTCATGATCTTGAGTGTCCATCTATCATCCACACTTTGAATATGTTGAGATACAATCTTCTTGGTACGAGGTTCATCTTGATGAGTGATCACAGTGGGATAAGGTACTTGTTTTAATAACCTAATCTAAATGCCATACAAGCTAGATTGTTGGATACTCTTAGTGAGTTTTATTTGTAGATCAGGTACATTAAGGGTTAGTAGAACAGGGCTCCAAATTATCTTAGTTGAAGAGTGCGGGTGAATCAAATTGCAGTAGTGATTTCTTATGGGATAAATTTACATGAGAAAATGTTTTAGGAATGAAAACATGATGACAAGTATTAACAGTTGAGTTATAAGTTATAGTAGAAGGGTGCAGGTGATAAGGATGAGGAGCATTATCTCACAGCAAATGGCTTGGTCATATTGAGGAATAGGATTTATGTACCAGTTGAGATTGAGTTCAAGAATATTATATTGAGGGAGGTTCATGTGAAGTTCTTTTTAGGTAACCTAGGATATTAGAGGACATTGACAAGAGCTAAGAAATTCTATCATTGGCAGAACTTGAAGAAAGAGGTGGTTGAGTTTGTTGTGAGATGTTTGGATCGTCAACAGGTAAAAGTAGATTGTAAGCATCGAGGTGGTTTATTGCAACTAATTCCAATTCTAGAATGGAAATATGAGGCCATTTCTATGGATTTCATTACAAGTTTTCCATAGACGTTGAAGCAACATGATTCCATCATGGTTGTGGGTGAAAAGTTAAGTAAGGTAGCTCACTTTATTGAAGTTAATCTACGAATTCAACTAGTGAGGTACCTCACATTTTGATGAGGAGATAGTGAGGTTGAATGGCATTCCTAAGAAGATTGTATCAGACATAAATGCCAAGTTCACTTCCGTATTTTGGAAGGAGTTGTTTGCAACTTTGGAGAAAAAGTTGGATTTCCGCATAGGTTATCATCCACAAACAGATGGATAAATAGAAAGGGTCAACATGATTATTGATGACATGTTGAGGATGTATATAATCCATTAGCAGTGGAAGTGGGAAGAGTATTTTCGACTGATTGAATTTTATTATAATAATGGATATCAAGAATATTTGAAGATTACTCTTTTTGAGGCACTTTATGGGTGAAGTTGTAATACTCCTCTTAGCTGGAGTGGTCTAGTGAATAGAGCATTAATTGAATTGGATATGTTGGTAGTGATGGAATATGAAATATAGGTTATTAAGAGGAATTTAAAGGTAGCACATCATAGGTATAAGAATTATGCATATCAAAATAGGGTATTTAACGAGTTTCAATTTGGGGAGCATGTTTATTTTCTCATCAAGCCTAAGAGGAGATACTTGAGGATTGGATCATAATTGGCACCTTGGTATTGCAGACCTTTACAGATCCTTGAGATGATTAGACTATTGGCCTATAGACCTAAAGTGCCTTCAATAGTGAAATTCCACATTGTTTTTCATGTTTCATTGCTTAAGTGATATGTGCAGGATGTTGATAATACAATTGACTAGTTTGTGTCAGAGTTGAAGCCATAGAGAGAATTCCAGCTAGAGCTTCAGTGCATATTGTAGTAGAAATAACTCATGCTCTAGAACTCAGCAATTGAGAAAGTTAAAGTGCAATGGAAGCACTTTGGGCCCAATTGAACTACATAGGAGACAACAGACCATATGCAGGCTTTGTATCCTTCATTATTTGTTGGCTTAAGTACATGAGTTTTCGGTATATGTATAAATGTATATGGTTGTAGATATCATAACGAGATGTGTTATAAAGCTCCGATAAGTAATGTGATTGTCATATTTTTCATGTTGTCCATGGTTTGTAGTATTTATTCATTGGGAATTTTGTAACGAGCTATTTTATAAAACGTTGAGGACAATGTTCCCCTAATGGGGTGGGCTTTGTAATGACACCGTGTTAAAAGTTCATGTAATAAATGATAATAAAGGAAAAAAGAATAAGACCAAGGTAATGGAACACATAGTCAATGATGAATTTTAGGAAAAGAACTATAGTGGGCATCACTTTTAGTTTATTTATGGCTATGGAAATTAGCAAAGGAATTAGAAAAGGAAAAGAGTCATTAATTGTCATTTTTTATGAATATCTAGGAAAATAGGAGAAAAGGAAGGTGAAGAGACATAGATTTGCATGAGAGGGAAATTAGAGGAAAAACGAAGGAAAATGAAGAAAATAGAGGACTCAATCATAAAAATGCTCCTGAGGATTAGTTCATATTGAGATTTTACTAGTTTATATTTTAATCAGTTTGAATTTCGAATTAGCTTTAGATAGAAAAGAAATAAGAGGAGAACACAAGAAAAAGAAAGGAAGGAATAGGACAAGAAATAAAAAAAAAAGGAAGCGAGGACAAGGTTGGATCGACAACTTCAGTAGGAGGATTTTGTAGGTAGAAAGTTTCATGTGTGATTTCATAGCTGAGGTGTGAATGCCTGATAAAATAATTTGTTTTGTGTTCATTTGTTGTAATTGACATGGGTTTTGCTACGTTTGACATTGGTTTCAGTCTTCCCTTTCCATTTCCTCAATAACCATGGTGTGATGGGATTCTTTTCTCGTTGATATTTTGATTGCTGAAATATTTTGCAACAAAGTGAGGTGGTATTGGGAGAATTCTCAAGGGTTGGGGGTGGAGATGGTTTTTTTCTGAGAAGACATCAATAGGTGGGTGGAGGTAGGAAAGTTCCTTAAGGTATGGTGAAGGAATTCTAAGTCCTCCAAGGTTGTTTTTATTTTTTCATCTCTTGAGCTATTTTTGCAAGATGATAATAGTTTGAGGGATGAGGGGGTTTAACCTCTGAATTACCATGGTTGTTTATGCCGTGGTTTATCCCATGAGATATCACATTCATTATTAGAATATGGAACGAGGTTGATTGGCTAAAAGGAAGATTTGGTTCAGCTCAATCTATGGTCTTATGGTACGTCGAAGTCCCTTACTTGGTTGGCTTTTGCATAAGTTAATAAGACTTATTTTATTGTTGTGTTCTATGATCATTGATACTCGTTATTATTTGGCTTTGATGGTTGTTTTTTCATTGTTAATATTATAAATATATGTTGGTTAGAAGCATGGTTCTACAACATGTTCTAATTGTGGTTCTTGTTATGATTTGATTAGTTGATGAATGGTTGATGAATGCATGGGCTAGCAAGTGTTTTTGTAGCTACTTGAGAGGGAATTATACCTTCTCAGTGATTCACAACTAAAGAAAGAATATTTACACTCATATATGCATTCATGACCTATATCTTACATGCTTACCATCTGTTTGATGAAATTCCTATTATGTTCTAGTTTGTCTAGGTCATGTTTCTGATTCAAGTTTGTACGTTTAGCCTTGTTATTATCTCATTATGATCCTGGAAAGTATCAAGTAGTTTTAGGCAATGTTTGGGAGGCTCGCTTGGAATCGTGGCTTGGGTCTCAGGATGGCAGCCTCTAAACTTGGAAAGTTGGGTGACAACTGCATGAAGGCAATGTTGTGTATGCAGTTGGAGGCCTATAACTAGACCCAAGACTTTTCATGTATGTGGTTGTAGGTCTAGGTCAATGAAAAAGAGCCCCAACTCATGGTTTGGTCACCTGGTATGGTCATTTAGCCCCTAAGTTTCCTATAGCCCTAAGGAATGATGTAAGTTTTCAGTTTCAAGTCAGTTTACAGACCCCACTTCCTTAACTGGACCTTGGAGGCCGGGTCATGTCATAGTAACTCTTCATCTCATGTTTATGCTACTAGGCCAGTAAAATTGGGTAAATTTGGGAGGGGGTGTTACATGTGGCATCTTCGCATTATGCTTTTTAACTTTATAAATGTATCTATGGTGAAGATAACCTGTGAAAGGGTTGTAGGCTTGTATGTTATTACACTAGAAAGTACAACTAGGCTTTCTGACTTTGTTTAATCTGGGAATTTGGGATCTTTCAATTTCTCTTGTACTCTTGTGTACAATCGGGAAATGAAAGCTGTGTAAACTGAATAAGGCCAATGTCATGGGACATATTTTCCAAGCTGACTATTGGGAAGAGAACTATAGTGGACATCACTTTTGGTTTATTTATGGATAAGGTTATTGGAAAAGGAAAAGAGGAATTAATTAGAATTTTATTTATGAAAATAAAGGAAAATAGGAGAAAAATAAGGTTAAGAGACACATATTTGTATGAGAGGGAAATTAGAGGGAAGATTAAGGAAAATGAAGAAAATAAAGGCATCAATGATAAAAAGGCTTCTGAGGATCAATTCATAGCTTCTTTTAGTTTGGCTTTGGAATTAGTTTCTATGAGAGAGAGGAGAGAACCAAAAGGAAGAAGAAAGGAAAGAAAAGGAAGAAGAAAGGAAAGAAAAGGAAGGAAGGAGACAAGTAAGGAAAATTAAATGGAGCAAGGAAAATGTTGGATCAATAGCTTCAATAGTAGGATTTGCAAGTAACAGGTTTCATATGTGATTTCCTAGCTGAGGTGTGAATGAATGGTACATGAATTCATTTATTTCGTTCATTTGTTTTCATTGGCATGAGTTTTTTTTCATTTGAAAATGGTTTCAACCTTCCCTTTCCATTTCTTGGATAGTCCTACTATGATGAGGTTATTTTATGGTTGAGCTTTAGATTGCCAGAAGATTTTGGGACTAGGTGAGGTGGTCACAATAAAATTCCAAAGGGTTGGGGGTGAAGATGGTTTTCTATGAGAAGCCCTTGAAATGTGGTTGGATATGGGGAAATTCCCTAAGGAATTATTAACGAATTCTGAGGCATCCAAGATTGTTTTAGATTTTTTATCTTTTGACCAGTTTTGGCGAGACAATGGTAATTTGAGGGTGGAGGTGGTTTAACCTATGGAATCCTTGGGTTGTTTATTTCTTCTTTTATCCCATGAGCTCCCACATTCATTCTTGGAATATGACATGGGGGTGATTGGATGAAATAAATATTTGGTTAAGCTCAATATATGGTCGGGTGGTAGGTGGAAGTCTCTAAGATGGTTGGTTTTTGCAGAAGTTAAAAAGAGATATTTTTCTATCCTGTTTAATGAGAATTCATACTTTTTATTATGTGGCTTTGATGGTTGTTCTGTCATGATTAATATTCTGACTATATGTTGGTTATAAGCAATGTTCTATAACATGATCTAGATATGGCTATTATTATGCTTTAATTAGTTGATGAATGGTTGATGAATGCATGACCTAACAAGTGTTGTTGTAGTGAATTGAGAGGGAATTAGAAACTATCAGTGATTCATAGCTAAAGAATGAATATTTACACTCATATATGTATTCTTGACTTATAGCTTACATGTTTACTATGTGTTTCATGAAATTCCTAGTATGTACGAGTTTGTCTAGTATGTATGCTAATTTAGATTGATTTGTGGAGATGAGGCAACCTAGACTCAACTTCACTAAGGGTTTGCTTGATTATGTTTATATTTAGTTATCTGATATGGTATGTTTGCAGGAAGAAGACCATAGATGCCAAGCATAATGGTGGAATACATTTCATGTGACTCTCCGTGTATATTAGGTGAGAAACAAAGAGATGAATACTCTCTTAACATAGCATATACCTTGAAAACTTTGAAGGAAAAAATCAATAGGCACAAGGAATATAATGGCAGGATCATTCAATCACAGAAAAGACTTGCCAATGCATGAGGAAAGTAAGAAAAGGTCAATGTAATGATCATTTAGAGTTTGCCACACTTGTAGAGATAAGGACAACAAAAAATAAATTATGGACAGGAGGATAGGACTAATGGGGCATATGGTAGTAGGTCTCATGGAAGACATAGGATGAATAGGGATGAAGTGGTCATAGGTGGTAGATGGATGGATACATCTAACAAGAGAAGTAGTGGTTATGGGTTCTATTCTAATTCTTGTTCATATTGGCATCATGGTCATCATCGACATCATCCTTATAGGAGGATTGAGAGGGGATACTTGCCAGATAAGTTCAAGAAATCCAAGCCTCCTGCATTTGATGGAGAGCTAAAGAAATCAGAAGATGTAGAAGTATGGTTGCCTGGGATGAAGAAGTTATTAAAACTACATGATTATACAGAGAATATGAAGGCCAAAATGCTATTTTTAGTGTCAAGTGAAAGGAAAATATTTGGTGGGAAGACAAGGAGCATGTCAGCCACATCGTGACAGAGGAGTTGAGTTGGCATGAATTCAAGAGAATTTTCATAAATAAGTACTTTTCAGAGAGATACTATGATGGTAAGGTGAATGAATTCTACGAGTTGAAGATTTGATATATGATAGATGAAGAATATATGACTAAGTTTGTCGAATTGTTGAGGTATGTTTTGTATCTTAAGGATGTGAAAGCAAAGGTTCAAAGATTCATCACTCGACCACTGTTATCATTTACAAATCGGATTCAGTATGAGTTTGGGTCACTAGAGGATGTCATTATGAATTTTAAGCACTACTATGACTAATCAAAGTCCAATACTCAGCCTAAGCATGACTGGAAAGGTAATGGCAAGACCAAATGAAAATGGCCTTTGAAGTGGGAAAGACATCAAGATGAAAGTTAGAAAGAGAATGTGGCTCTTTACAAGAAGATTAGTATAGAAGAGAAGGGACATGGATCTCAATCTTGAGAGTAAGAAAATAAGGGTGGTGGTAGATAATCATTTTAGTGTTGTATACGTTACAAGGATCATCACGTAAAGGATTGTGTATTGTATCAGGGTTGCAGATGTTGAATCTGCAATGCTCAAGAAGCATAGACAATTGGGGATGTTGGAAAAAGAATTCCTTGGATCTATGCAACATTTGATAACAAGCATGTGGATCACCAGGTATCCATTATTGAGATGGAAGGTAAGCTCTACGATCAAGTTCTTTCATTTTGATTGATCTTAGATCTAATTATATTTATGTTAACCCTAACCTAGTGGATAAGCATGACTTTAGTAAAGAAGTGCATTTAGAGCCTTGGTTGGTGTAATTCGATAAAGGTACTAAGGAAATAGTTCATTATTGGGTGATATATTTTTCTTTTCAAGTAGATGGTACACCTACACCAGTGTATCTAAATGTGCTTCTTTTGGATTCGTACAATATGATTTTGGGTATGCATTCATTGTACCTTCACAAGACTAAGGTAGATTATTATGAGAAGGCTATTGATTGCTTGGATGATGATGGAGAGAAGAGAATATTTTAGGGTAAGAAGAAGCCTAAATTAGTGAGAATAATTACAAATATGCAAGGAAAACATAGTTTCAGGAAAGGATGTGTCTTGTTTACATTCCACACTTTTATTGACAAAGGGAAGGATGTTGAGGATACTAAAGTCTTGAAGAGCTATTTAGTTTGGTAGTAGTTTCAAGATGTATTTCTAGCAGAGATTTCAGATTTACCACCTTGAAGTGGAATTTTCTATTGAGTTGGTACCAAGAGCAACACCAGTGTCAAAGGAACCTAATAGGATGAGCACTCCAGAGTTAGTGGAACTAAATTTGCAGCTTAAGGAAATGATTGATAAGGGGTACGTTTGGCAAATCGTATCGTCTTAGGGTGAAATAATTTTTTCCTTAAAGAAGAAGGATGGTACCTCAGGTTGTGTATTCATTATAGTTAGTTGAACAAGGTGGTGATAAAGAATAGGGATCCTTTGTTGGAGATCAATGAATTGTTCGATCAGCTAAATGGAACAACCACTTTTTCAAGGATGAATTCAAATCAGGTTATCATCAAGTATGCATGAAAAAAGAGGACATATACAAGAAAAAAATTCATACCAGTTATCGGCATTATGAGTTTGTAGTGTTTCCATTTGGTCTTACTAATTCTCCACCTACTTTGATGTGTTTGATGAATAGTGCATTGCATCCTTAGATGGACAAGTTCATGATACTATTCATTGACGACATCTTGATATATTCTAAGAATGAGGAAGAGCATGTAGAACACCTCAAAGCACTATTAGGATTGTTAATAGGGCATCAATTGTATGCCAAGATTAGTAAGTGTAGCTTCTTTCAGTCATAACTTCATTACGGGGACATGCTGTTTCCAAGGAAGTTGTAGTAGCGGACCCTGAAAAGATCAGAGAAATCATAGATTGGGAATCTCCTAGGAATGTGGATGAGGTTATATCATTTATGGGACTAGAAGGTTATTACAGGTCGTTCATTAAGAAATTTTCATGGACTTTCTATCATATTACATCTTTGCAAAGGAATGTAAAAAAGTTTGAATGGACTAAGGAGTGTGCAACTGGTTTTGAACAATTCAAGGATTTCCTTACAAATGCTTTGCTCTTGGAGATTGAAGATTAAGACAAAGAGTTCATGGTATATATATATATATATATATATATTCTTACAAGAGGGGACTTGGTGGAGTCCTAATGCACGAGGGATAGGCGGTGTGTTATGAGTCAAGGAAGTTGAACGAGCACAAGTAGAACTATCTGACTCATGATCTTGAGTGTCCATCTATCATCCACACTTTGAATCTGTTGAGACACAATCTTCTTGGTAGGAGGTTCATCTTGATGAGTGATCACAGTGGGATGAGGTACCTGTTTTAATAAACTAATATAAATGCCACACAAGCTAGACTGTTGGATACTCTGTTGGCATTATGTTTCTGGTATGGTTATAGGTTATAGATGTTGTACTTGATGGCAACACCCATGGAAAGGGCTCTCAATATGATGAAAATTAAGAAGTACGTAGGAGAACAGTTCAGAAGATGCGTACCCGCAGGTACCCTTTGCAGGGACCGCGTCCGGACACGCAGGCATGTCTTATATAAAGTGCGTACATACCCGCAGATTACCCATTCATGAGGTGCGTACCCCAGTGCACACACTTCAAGGCAGTAAACCGCGCACACGTGGGGTTCCTTATGTTTAACCCTTGGTATTTAGTCGACGGTATTGTGTTATTATGGTTTCGCCGGTGGTATTGTTTTATTTTATTACTATTATTAAGCCCCATGATCCTTGATTTGAGGAAGAGATTGCCTATATAAAGCAAAGGAGATCATTTGGCTTAGTATGCTTTTGGGTTGAATAT
>APFE030494636.1:53640-78376 GCA_000404065.3 Pinus taeda | reverse complement strand
AATTTGGATGTACTTTCTCATTAAGAAAATATAAAATATTTTAATTTATATATAAAAAAAAACAAACAACTTAATAAGTTTCATAATTTTAAAAATGTATACCAGGTTTATTAAGATATCTATGAATAGATTATGAATATGACGGTTTGAAGTGATCATGAAGGGATTGAACAACGAGTGAAAGTGTTGTTTCTCATATAAATTGATCAGTCAATATCCGGTAAATGTTGAGAAGAAGGGATAACCCCCAAATCTCTGCCTCCTCTAGGTCGGTCACATTAATTTCCTCGGACTCTGTGAAATGTGAGTAATCTTAATATGTTTACGGAAATATTGTTTAATTTGAATTTTTGTCCCTGGTGGTGAAAGGGCTTATTGATTATTCTTATATATATGTATTTTTTGTTTTTTTGGTTATGAGTCCATTTTGAACACTGTGTTGGTTTTGACACCAAACATCTTCTTGTAATTAGAGTAAGACTATTATGCTCAAATAAGATGGTTATACTTTCCCTCAGGGAATGAACTCTAAAGGATATATATTTGATCAATATTTGGTTTAGTATCACCACCCTGGTCAGGGACATATATATTTGTTTGTGTATATGTGTGTTTTTCTTTTAATTTTTTGGTTCTTTACCAAGCTAATTGTGTGAAGTCAATTGTCTAACAGTATTTGATGCAATGTATAGTTAATTTTTTAGTTTTATTTGTGAAGCAATGGCATGTTTGATATCTCAATTCTCTATGAATAATTATGTTAGAATTTTTTTTGGCGTACTTTATGTTGTATCTTTACCCAATAGAATTTTGGTATATGTATGTTGAATAATTTAAACCCGTACCATTTCCATTTAGGTATTTCCATTGTTTGTCATCCGTAATTACAATTGTATTTTTTTATCATTATTCCAAGTATTTTTTATGGTTTAGTTTACCTCTTGCAAGGTTGTGTGAACTGATCGTGTAATCAAATGCCATAAATTACTAAATATTGGCTTTTGTTGTTCCTCACGCAAATAGATTCATGTATTTGAGACTGTGTATGCATATTTAATAAATTATTTCACCATGACTAGCATCAATTCTATGGTTAAATAAATTATACTCAAAATAGCCTTTTTGGTGCCATGTAGCCTATACAGGCACTTAATTCTTTCCTCTGCACAATCTTCTTTATTCAAATAAGTCTTTAAATTTCTATTCGATTGTTAACCTTTTTATTTGTAACTAGACTTTCATCCATAAGTTAATGCCCCTGTACTCACATCTATGGACTTTGACTTGAAATAATTACGAATTTTGATACAATTTCTCACATCGGTGTTTCATCTACACTTAGAGACAAATAAATCATATTACTTATAATTATTCTAAGTTTTATAATCTGTAGGTCAATTCCTTTGATTTAAGTGAATTTCATAATAGCTAATTCCAACTATAGTTGCATCTATTCCTATTTCTATACTCTTTTACAGTACCGAAAAATCATAATAAAAAAGGTACTAACAATTTATAATTATACAACCTTCTACAATACTAAGTCATCTTATTCACTATTATCATTATCCATTTATAGTACTACAAAAAATAGGATCTAAATCATTCTATATTCATTTACTGTACTAAGAAATTGTAATAGAAAAGTTGTCATTTATTTATTTACAGTTCTGTAAAAAAAATTGCAACATAGATTATCATTTAATCCTCTATAGTACTGCATAATTTATAGAAGAAAATTATAACCAAAATGAGACTAGGATAACACTTGATGAATGAGCACTTTCCTCTCAAGCTTGAACTATAGCCTACAATTCCCCCCAATTTAAGATGTGCTTGCCAAGAAAAACAAGAATCAACAACCCCTATTGATCCCTTCAATATATATTTTATATGTTTTCTTCCATAATCAATTTTTCCTTGAACGACGTCCCATTTTTATGGTTCTCAACACCACTAACCTAGGGTTTTTCTTTAAAGCTCACTTTTCTCTCTGTCATGCTTTATTCTTATCCAGGCTTAGCATCTTTCCCCAGCTAAGAGATTTAATGGATTTTCTCTCCTATCCATTAAACCTTATCTAGAATGTTTATCATGGAAGAGTTATCTCAATCTCATTTACTAATGATATTTTTGTTTTTCTTTCTTTGGAAAGAATATCCTACTCAAGTATCTCATACCCAAGTACTTTCAATCAAATTATTTATTTATGAATAAAACTATTTATTTACATAAGCATTTAAATGTACTTCATGGATTTTTCATCGTTCACACTAACATAACTCAGTGTGGACACAGAAAGAAACATTACAGAAACATAGGGATATTACTTTTTTCCCTACTTTTAATTCACACCTTCCCCTGAGTTTATTTCCCAGCTACTTCCCTCTGGAATAGTGCAGGATAATTATTTTTCATACCATCTTCTTGCTCCCATGTGACCTCTTTGGGAGTAAAATTCTTCCATTTCACTTTAACCCGAATGATGGCTTGATTCCAGAGGCATATCTCTTTGCATTTTGTTATCACTTTGATATTTCTTTTGAACTTAATGAAGAAAGAAAAGTCAAAGCTAACCACAAACCACTTTTGGAGATCAGGACCTAGCCTTCCTGATGCTCAGAGAGGGCTCTCTCTTTATAATTTAACTTTGTTTTAGTTAAGATGGGTTTAGGTTAGTTATTGTTTTCACTTGTGTTTTGGTTTGAAATTTTGGGTTGCGAGATCACTTTACTTAGATGAATAGAGGTTCGCTTTTGCCAGTGGGTTATGTATTCAAATGTCAAACAAAAAAGATTGGATCCAATTCTAAAACGAATGTGTAGAAGGAAATATAGATTAGTTACTACAGATCCCAAAGGCTAAATGGTGAAATGGTTTAAAATATGATCCAGGGAGCAATTAAGGGTTCCCTAGGCCAAACTTTGTAATGAATGAAAGAAGTCAACCGAGATGGGAGAGCAATTAAGGGTTCTCTTATCGGAGTATCAGAGGAAAACATGTAAATGACTAACTGTGCAAAACAAAGTGTACTTAAGCAGCTTATGAGTGATATCTCCAGTTAATTCATTCAAATTTAGAGCACATTTAAGATTATGTAAAACATAAGAAGGTAAGAAGATAAAATGAAGAAGTTACTTCACTGCAAATAAATCATCTCATGAATCCTGTAACGAAATGATTTTATTACTTGCTCCAGTCTGTTAACTTGAAAATGGTACAATCACCCTTAGGTTTTCAAATCAAAATAACTCTAAAATGTAAAATAATCCACAACTAGTACTTCGAATCATGAAGTATTTACACAAAAGGAATTACAAAATATCTCAAACTACATTGAGAACTAATCTAGGAAAAAGAAATATCTTCATGCAAGAAGATAGAGACAACTATTGAATTGTTGCATGCTGTCCCTATTATTTAGGTTTTGTTGGCTTTGTTCTTTGATCTTTTTCCCTTTATGCTACTTGGCTATTTGGTATTCACGCTGGATGTTCTGTTTTACTTCAACCATTCATCTTATACACTTTAACCTTGGTGACCTGTCAATATTTTATTGTATATACAGTAAATCATTTAGTTTTTCCCATCTTTCCTCATTTGGTAATTGGATATTGAGCATCTTTCTATATATTTCATTTGCCTCTATATATTTGGCAAAAGTAGGCTTATTAATAAACGAGTTTTACATCATGCTCGAGGTAAAACAAGTTTTCAAAAGTTTGATACAACACTTCTCCTGTTGGTAAACCCTTCATGGATGAAGTAATTACCTGTTCTCTAGACATTTCCTTGATCTTCTTGTTGTAATCTTCCCGTGTCATTAGCTTATCATTTATAACTAAGGGATTAGGTAATCCATTTTCCTTAAAAGTTCAAACTTAGCCATGAACCTGTCAATGGCTAGTTGCATGTTTTGACACTTATCTTCTAATTCAACATCAAATTCCTCTTAGTGAGTACTTTTTTGACTTCCAAAATTGTACCTGTTGTGTTAGGTATCTCCATTCCATGTAGCTCATACTTATTCTTGGAGTTGAGGAAGTGGATGATTCTTACTGATTCCTTTGGCATATCTCCAAGTTCTATTTTAACCCTTTCAATGGCTTCTATAGCATGCTTTATTAAATCAATCTGCTAAAAAATGACCAGGATTGATGGTCAAATATCATTGACAGAGTCAATGATAATGGCCCACAATTGCTCTTTAGCCTTACCTATAGTTTCATTGAGTGTCAGTTCTTTCTCCAGGCTTTTTATCCTTTCATTCATCCTTGTAGCCTTTTGTTGTTCTTCTTTATGCATGATCTAGGCAAGTGTACAATCTGTCTCCAGGATGATGAATTTCTCCTTCAGTCTGTTCATCTCAGTGGTCTAAATGGAAATTTCTTCCATTGCTTTGACCAACCTATTTGCTTCATCACTTTTGGAGGTTCTTGATGTTGATCCTATTGCTGATGTAGCCAGTGTAGATGTTAGTAGTGCAGTGGCTATTGGAGAAGTGAGAGCTAATGTTGCTACCAAAGTAGAAGGTACAACTGTGGTCACAGTTGGAATGACATTTGCAAGAGAATTATAAATACTAGCTTGTTTGAGCTAAAACAAGCTATCTAACTATTTTTCCATCTCCTTCAACTAGTCATTCAGTTGTAGCACTAAGTCCATAATCTCCTCATGATTGGTCTAGCTTTCCAAGACTTATTTTCTCTGCGGGTGTTGTAAATGAGGCAACTTGAGTTGTTTCTTGAGGGTTGCTATGTCCTCATTCTTCCTTTTGATCAATTTCTCTCTAGCCTTAACATCACTCGAGTCATGGCCTAGTTCAATAATGAAGTCCTCCAAGGACTTTATCATAGTGTCTTTAGCCTGTGAAGAGGCCTTCTCCAGCATGAATTGAGCTGTCACATTGTCCAATGAATCTTGCAGCTTGTAAGCAGCCATGGCCTTTGTTGTGAGGGTGGAGTAGATCATTTATCCTGCCTGCTTGTGAAACTCTATCTGACCAATTGGATGAACATCCGAGGCCAAGACCTAAAAAATAGTTTTCTTGTAATCTACTGAGGTCTTTCATTGTTGTACAGTGGACTACAAAAATAAGAGCTAAATTTTTCCTTCTTTGATGTTAAAGGCTCACATCAGCTTGGTCTGGTTTGGCAGTATAAGCTTGAGGTATTCAGCATATCTCTCTAACTTCAATCTCTTACTCCTCATCTTTATCTCTTTGAATTTGTCTTTGATGTCTTTTTCCATGTGAGCTGGCCTGACATAGCAAGAAACCCCCACACTCTTTTGTCTCTCTACCATTTGCGTGTTGGAATTTGATGGTTGTTGTGTTTCCTTTGATGCAACTACTTATTTACTGTTTTATCACTTTGCCTCATTTTTAATTATTTCCTTGGATGAAATGTTATCCTCTTGTTCAAAGACAGGATTCAACTTGGGCTTCTTACTTGGCTCCACCAACTCATCAATAGTCTCCATGCCAGAGCTAGATTTCTCATCCCTGCTCATCTTAGGATTCTTCTCTTCATTAGCTGGGGTTTGTATGACAAGGGGAATGTTCATTGACTTCCCTTGTTCTAGAACCTATATGAAAGAGTTGTGATCAAATTGTCTTTCCAAATCAATAAGTGTGTTCTCTACATCCACAACAGTGATGTCCATGTCAATCAAGGTGTTCTCCACCCACTCATCCTGATTAGGAAACTGTTCAATGTCAGGCCTTGGGTGGTGGTTGTATGCTTTCAACTTGACCTTGAGCCTGAGCTTATTTACGACCCCATGAGGGTCATAGTGCTAGATGAAACTGTTTCTTAATTTCATTTGTTGAAGTAACCTGTCGACCTCTGGTCTAGCCTCTCTGTTGTTGAAAATGAATGGGCCCATTTGGCTTTTTACCTTGAACTGTGTTTTCTTCCTATAAGCTAGGAAGTGGATCTCATCAGATTTGATGATTTGTATGAGGTATTCTAGAGCAAATACCCTCATAGGGAGGTATTTGGGCAACTTATAGGGGGATAGCTCACAACCATAAATTCTGATCTCAGTGTGGTTTTGGTACAAGTACCAATCTCCCACCTTTCTATTCTTGACCAATTGTAGTACTCTCTTCATCTCTGGAGTGAGTCTAGGCTGAATCTTAGAATTTAGCATGTTCATGACTAGGTATACAAAAGAGTCTATGAAGTCTTTGTAGGTGAATGTTATGGAAAACTTTTGGACCAAAGGTGTCTAGTATATGACTGATCTCTCCTTTCCCTTGGTGTCTAGTTTCTAGATCCTAAAAGGGAACTGATCTGTTTAGTAATACAATAACATATGAAACAACACTAAAGAGTATTTGAAAACTCTTTCAGTGGGTAGTCTAGTGAATTGTTCATGAATTTTGTCGGCAATGAAATGGGTATAATCAAACTTGATAGTTGGAGGCTTCCCTGGAGTGAAAGTGGATAGGAAGGCCATGATGACCTCATCCACATGCTCATCTGATGTGTATCCTAGGATGCATGAGAGCATGGTGATTATTCTCCTGTGAGTCTCTGAAAAATAGTGGCAGTGTAGGGTGGAATGTTTGTAGTAGTATGTCATTCCTCAATGATCAAATTCTAGAAAATTTGTTTGATTTTGACTAGGTCTAGTGTAATGTACAGGTCCAATAGGTTTCTCATGGACAAAGGGGTTAGATTAGGACTAGGCTAGATTTGTAGCATCTGGTTGATAGGCTCTGGTGTAATGGTCAATAGAAACTCATGGTTTGGTCCCTTAAGAGCCCTTTGGCTTGGAATATAATAGGCATGACAAAAATGTACAATGTGTGGGAATGGGTGAACTTCTGGGAATGTATACTTGGGAAAATTAGATTCCCCAAGGTTGATGTCATTAGCATGGTATAGGAACCTATCCTTACTCCAGCAGTGGATTTTCAGAAGGTGGCCTGGAGTAGTAGTGCCTTTAATTTGGAAATCCCTATCTACTAGGGCCAAATGGTAAATGTCCAGGTGAGGGGTTGAGACCAGTCTAACATCCACAGAGGTCTGGGCAGCCATCTTTGTGATAAAATGTTGAAGTTGGGCTTACGCAGCTTGTGGAAATGAAGTCTTGACAACTCTGGTATAGGGATAGGGTAATGGCAATTTCGCAGGATAGGGCTTTTGGTATTTGAGGGGAAATACTCTCAATTAAATGAAAATCCATTAAATTCAATTAATTATTTCTTGAATTCAATGTATGTTTTAAATTGAGAGGGTTGTTCTGGTTCTCTATTGAAATACCTGGAATTTATGGTTCACGATGCAAATTGGTTTTGAGTGGTGGCTCCAGAGGGCTTTAGTCATGCACTAGAGGGCTGAACTGGGCTTCCAAAGCGTGTTTGGGAGGCAAATGGTGGTCAAAAATAGTTGCAAAAGCTCAGGGGGTGCACGAAAGACTAGGATGTTTTTGTTAAGAAAATGAACGAAAAGAGTGAAACTGGGGGTCTGTGGGCTTTTAACCCAGAGTGGTTAGAAATTAGTGTGGAAACTCATTTAGTGAACAGTGA
The DNA here is from genome assembly GCA_000404065.3 of Pinus taeda. NCBI lineage: Eukaryota > Viridiplantae > Streptophyta > Pinopsida > Pinales > Pinaceae > Pinus > Pinus taeda. The sequence goes on along the minus strand of APFE030494636.1, from coordinate 70,839 downwards.
TGACTCTTTATTTTGGCAAGGAGGTAGTCTACGGAGCCATCACACTACTTTTGAGCAATGGATGAGAGCACGTGACTTAATGCGGTGCCACCACGTAACCTAAGGGGGCCCGAACAATACCAACCATATCGCGTGCTCTCGGACTGGTAAAGGTCGGTAGATGAATGGGCGCGATATGGGTGAGGGCCATAGGATCTGGGGGTGCAAGATCCAATGGCCATCACATGGCGGAGATGCACAGTGGGAGATGGGGGCAGATATTAGCAGGGACCAGGGATTTAATTACACTTAGGTATAATTAATTAATGGGTAATTGGGGGGTTTAAATGTAATTCGGGTTTATGAAGTGGGGCCAAGGTTTTGTCAGGAAAATGATATTATAGAGGAGTTAATAAAGTAATATGGGGGTGGATAATAGTTAGGATAACAAGTTTTAGTGGGTTTTTTAGGAAACTTAACACAGGGAAAATGATTTTTTGCATGGGGAAAGGGTTTCGCACTAGGGAAAAGTGGCCTTTTTAGTAGGGGAATGAGTGAGGATGGTATTTTGCTAGGGAATTGTGTGAAGCAAAGGGGTAGGAGTCCAAATGAAGGAAAGGGGATTGCATAAGAAATGAAGGGGTAAAAGGGGAAATTAGTAAGTAATGCAGTGGGGTGAAATGGAATGGGAGGAGGTTAACCAAATGAATTTATGAGCATCCTTTTTCTTTCATAATTGCTCCTGCACACTGAAACACATGATTAAACATGATAAATGTGTTTATGCCTCAAATAGCTGGTATTTCTACAACCTTTCTTCTAATTACCCTTTCACTTACCCTAACATTTTTTCTTCACTTTGTTGGGTGCATTTATGCTAGCAGACCCTTTATTTCCTTTTTCTTTTGAAAAGTAAACTATCTACTTCTAACCTATCTACTGATCTGCCAAGATTAAATTGTTTGGCTACATATTTATTCTCTATCTATAAGCATGAAATTCAAATCATGAAGTAGTCAAGATTAAACAGTTTGACTATCATGGGTTGTGGCATGTATGACAAGCTGCACACGACCATTATTTTAGACACTAAAGTAAAGAGTAGTGGCACTTGGACTTGCACAGTTTCATGATTTTTTTTTGTTTGGGGTTCATATTTCTTCATTTTTTTTTTCTTATTCTTTTTGTCCTTTGATATTTCTTTTAGGACATACCCTCTTTACATTTTTTAATTTTAATATGGAAAGCATTTGTAGAAAGCAAAGGTATGTACAATATTACAAGGGTTAACCTCAGCTAATTCAAAATTATGAATCATATCACTATAGGACTCTAATAGTGGCTCCACATGGGGATGGAATTTGTTGGTGAAATGTAAAGAACTCTAAAGATTAGTAGCCTTTGAATTGTAACTGTAGTTACTTTGTGAACTGTCCTTCTATGATTCTACTTTATTGATAGTTATGATAGTGAATCCTTCAAAGCTCGGGGCCTTCTCTCCGGGCTTCAACTTCAAAGGGTTACCATCCAATCCAATCTACACTCTGCAATGTTATGTACAATGATGCAAATTAAAGCGAATTATTGTGAGTTAGTGGTAAAATAATGCTTCAGCATTCTACCATTAATAGGTCCTCCTGATAGATCTAATCCATCTATCTCTCTCAAGAAAAAGACATTGTTTCCGCTGTAGCCATAAATGACATAAGGCCCTTTCCACAAAAAATCAAATTTTCCATGCTTGCGTTTGTCTTCTCTCCTTCAATCCCACTTAAGGACTTCATCTCCTATGTGAAAATCATCTACTTTAGTACTTCTATCAAAACCTTTCTTGATTATGTACTGGCTTACCTGTGATTTTACATATACTTCCTCTCCGGTCTGATGTAGGTGTATGGTTCGAATTATTATTCTCTAAATATCATTTGGTTCCACCTGTAATTCCTAGATGATATTCATCATTGACACTCCCAAATATGATGGAAAAACTACATCCATGCCATATACTAACTGGTGGGGAGATGTTCTAATGGAATTCCTCGTAGTTAATTTGTCTACCCATAAGGCATTGACTAACTTCTTGTTCCATGTCTTTTTGTTATCTTGTAGCCATTTTTTAATGATTTGACCAATCTTTTATTAGATGATTCTGCAAGTCGATTACCTTGAGGGTAATAGGCTATGGAGTGGCCAAGGATGATGTGGTATTTGTGATAGAAGTCTATCATTCTCTTGGATTCAAAGGAAACTGCATTATCAATAATGAGTTTCTAGGGACATCCAAATCTTGACGTGATATTACTCTATAGAAACGAGATAATGACAGTCTTTGTGGCTTGTCTAGAAGGTATTGCTTCTATCCATTTGGTAAAATAGCCAGTGGCTATTAAAATCCATTTGTGCTGAGCTGAGGAGGTTGGGTGTATTTCTCCAATGAAGTCTAACACCGATTGTTGAAATGGCACTTCAATGGGACAAATAGGTGGGGAGAGGCGGAAATGGTGGACCAAAGGAAGTGGGAACATGGAAGAACGATCTTAGTTCAATGCACGCATGGGATTTTCTGAATGCCTATGAATGGTGGACGAGGATGGAGCTCCACTCCCTCCTATAAGGAGGCCTTGGCCAGCAGGGGGGAAAAGACTCTAGAATATGTTAGGGAAACAGGGGTGGAAGGAGAGAAAAGCACGGAAGTGGGGTTAGTAGAACCCATAGAAAATGATCAATATCGCACAAATGACAAGGAGGTAGAGGATAAACAACAAGAAACTAAATACAAGAAACACAAGGGACCCTACAAACCCAAAACAGACATAACTCACAGGGTGGTGTTAAATAATCCAGAGCTGCAGGCATACAGGGAACATATGGGGACATATGCCATCATCTGCAAGTTCATGGGACTACGACCCACTAAAAAATCTCTACAATCATGGATCAAATACAACTGGAAACTAAAGGAAGCATAGATATTCACCTTGGGTCTAAGGGTTTCTTTACGGTGGTGTTCATAAATATTGAAGACAAGGACAAAATATTTGAAGGAGGGTCCTACTTCTCTACTGCTGCAGGACTCTACATGAGACCTTGGGTCATGAACTTTGTACTAGAAAAGGAGACATTTACTTTAGTTCTGGTTTGGGTAAGAGTCTACTCTCTACCTCTTGATTACTGGCAAAATGAATCATTAATGGCCATAGGCAATAAATTAAGATGCTTTGTAAAAGCATCTGAAGCCACAAGAAGGAGAAAATATACTTCCTTTGCCAGAATTTGTGTGGAAATGGACGTACCAGGAGCCCTACCAGAGGAAATAATCTTGGAAGTTTTTTATGAAGAATGGGCACAAACAATAGATTATGAGCACATTCCATTCAGATGTCACAAATGCCATGAACATGGACATCTTTTTAGAGACTATCTACTCAAAAAGGAAATGAACAAAAGTAGAAGCACTATAGTGGAAGAAGCAGACAACTTTCAGAAAGTAGTTAACTAAAGTAAAGGGAGTAAAAAAGGTACAAGGAATCAGCAGCGAGAAGAACAACAACTCAGACAAAACAGTTTCTAGGGGATTCAGGAAGAGGAAGAGAATACTAAAGAAGAACAAGCAATGGAGGGAAGTTCTACAAAAAAGGAGGAAGGGAAATACTCGGCACAAACACAAAATGATGAGTACCAAAAAGAGGCCAGCATGAGCGATGTTGAATTAGAAATGGATCAGGAAACATCCCAGAGCAACATGGATATGGAATATCATGAACTTCAAGAAATTTTGGAGAAAGAGAATCTAGATCTAGAAGGCTTCTTAGAACAAGGAAGCAAAGATGGAGTGGATTCATTACCTCAAAAGGAGTTCCACAGAGTTCAGCAGCTGTTCATCTGGAAAACCCAGAACAATGGATCTGAAAAGCTATGGAAGGATGAAAAACAAAGTAGCGAAGGAGTGAAAGCTTTGAAAGCCATACCAGGATTAGCTCCAAGAATCCCAGGAAAGAAAAGAGGCAGGAAAAAATAGAACGAGTTGTTGATGGAATGTGGGAAGCTAATGATAGATTCAGGTAAGATGAAAGATCTATCAAGTTACTCCTTTAAAAATATTTGATAATGAAGTATACTTCTTGGAATATAAGAGGTCTAGGTAGTAAAAGAAAACAAAGATTATTAAGTAACAAAATGAAGCAAGTAGCCCCGGACGTGATATTCATTCAGGAAACGAAATGTTCCATTCAAAAGAGAAAAGAGATTCATGGTAAATGGCTCAATAGATTTGAGTTTTTGAAGGTCAAAGCAGAGAATACAACTGGAGGCATTCTCACACTTTGGAACCCCCAAAAGATTGACATAATAGATGCAGAAGCCTTTGGAAATTATCTTTCAGTGGTCATTCAACCAATGGGAAATAAGGAAATGTACTTGGTCACGAATGTGTATGGCCCCCAAATGTTGGAAGGCAAACTCTTGTTTCTCGATTCACTAAAGAAGCTCAGGGAACATCATCCAAAAATCCCCTGGATCCTGGGAGGGCATTTCAATATGATAAAAACATTGTCAGAAAAAAAGGAGGAACTAGATCTCTAACCAAATATTCTTGTGCATTTCTAACCTTCCTAGATAGTATGAAGCTTGTGGATATCGCCATGAATAATGGTACCTTTACTTGGAACAATAAAAGAGGGGCAGAGTCTCAAGTGGCATCCAAACTGGATAGATTTATAATCTTAGAATATCTTATGATCAAGGACAAGGACATAGTTGCAAGTATTCTTCCCTTTGGAGGCTCAGATCACTGGCTGGTACAACTGGACATTTAGGGTATAGGAAAACCCAACAACAGACCTTTCAGATTTGAAAATATCTAGCTCTCTCGCCTAGACTTTTATAAAAACATTACTATCTGGTGGGCGGAGGATTTGGATATTCAAGGCACAAGAATGTTCCTTCTTCACAAAAGACTCAAACACATTAAACTTCGGCTCAAGGAGTGGAATAAGAAGGAATTTGGAAACATTTTTGAAGAGAAGGAAATTGTGGAAGGAAAAATGCATAGACTCAACCAAACCCTGATTACAAAGGGTTTTGATAAGGAGCAAAATGATTTGGCAACTAAATATCATCAATATTGGGACAACTTATCTAAGCAAGAGGAAATATTTTGGAGACAAAAATCCAAAGTGCAATGGCTAAAAGAAGGAGATTGCAACACCATATTCTTTCATAGAGCCACTATGGTGAAGAAAGCTCACAATAGGATTTCTACTATTAAGGACAAGAAAGGTAATATACTCCGCATGCATGAAGAAATAGAAACAGAACTAGTTCAACACTTTCGAGGCATTGCTTAGCAAACATGCACTAATAGAGATCAATCTATTAGGGAGATTACTAAGCATATACCTAATCTTGTCTCCAAAGAAGAGAATTTCAACCTCAACAAACCAATTTCAGAAGAGGAGATCAATGAGGTCCTTAAAGAGATACAGAATGGCAAGGCACCAGCTCTGGATGGGTTCAATATAGACTTCTTCAAAGCTTGCTGGAATATTGTAAAATAGGACATTCTAAGCATGGTGGAAGACTAAGGTGGGATAAAACTATCCCGAAGGCACTTAACACCACCTTTATTTCCTTGATCCCTAAAAAGGATGTTGCCCTATCTCCTGATAAGTTCAGACCCATTGCCTTGTGCAATGTTATCTTCAAGATCATCTCCAAAGTGGTTGTCAATAGACTCAAACCCCTTCTTCCTACCTTGGTGGCAGCTGAATAGTCAGGATATGTGGAAGGCAGACAAATCCTTGACAACATCATTCAAGCTCATGAGGTGGTTCACTCTTTGACTAACAACAAGAGAGCTGGTATGATCATGCAACAGGACATAGCCAAAGCCTATGACAAGCTAAAATGGACGTATAGTAGAAAATTTCTTGCTACTTTCGGGTTTGATCATAACTGGATTATATGGGTTATGGCCCTAGTCACTTCACACAGCTTTTCAATCATGGTTAATGGATCACCCTCAGGGGCTTTCACTCCTTCAAGAGGCTTAAGGAAGGGAGATCCACTCTCTCCCTTTCTTTTTATTCTAATGATGCAAGGGCTGGGGAGAAAATTCAGACAAGTGAAGGTAGTGGGTTTAGTCAAAGGTCCCCAACTTTCTAAGGAGGGGCGTGCTTTAACTCATCAACAATTTGTGGATGACACTATGCTACAAGGGATCCCCACAGTTAAGGAAGCTCTTGCCTATAAGAAAATCCTAAAAGACTTTGCCATGGCTTCAGGTTTGGAGGTAAACCTTTCTAAATCGATTTTTTTTTCTTTAATACTCACATTGCTGTTCAAAGGAACATAGCCAGAATTGTGGTCTTCCAAAGGGAGCTCCTCCCCTCAAAGTATTTGGGAGTTCATCTCACTGCCAAACCATTACACAAGAGCATATGGGAACCTGTTATCAACAAATTGGTAGACAAGGTCAAGAAATGGACCTACAGATCTCTAAATTTGGCTAGTAGGTTAGTGCTAACCAAAGCTATCCTTCAATCTATCCCTGCCTTTACGCTATTTGTTCTACCAGCTCCTGAAAGTGTGCTACATCAACTCAGATCTATCCAATGGGACTTCCTCTGGGGCAAGGGGGAGGAGCGTAAGAAATGAGCCTTGGTAGCTTGGGATAAGATATTCAAACCTAAGAGCTTTGGTGGGCTAGGTTTGGATGATCTTGGCTTACTCAGCAAGGTCCTAGGTGCTAAATTATGGTGGCGTTTGGTTAAAGAGCCAAACGCTTAGTGGGTAACCATTTGGAAAGAAAAATATGCCAGCTCCTGGCATAACCATGATATAATAAGAATTTTAGGTCACAGAAAGGGTTCGCACATGTGGAACAAAGCCTGGGATAACAAGAGTTTGGTCCAAGGAAAAAACTTCTGGGAAATCAGAGAAGGAAATGTCAGCCTGTTCTGGGAGGACAGATGGCAACAAGAACCTATATTATTAAATGAAGCCCTAAGGGATCTCAAGGAAATCACTGATAGCAACAGAATTTCTAAGGTAAAAGACTTTTGGGAGAAAACCAATAACAATGATAAATGGAGAATCTAGAGGAATTTTGATTTTAGGGACAACAGTTCCCTGAAGACTAAAGCAGAAACTCTTAAGGAAAAGTTAGATCAAAGGAAGATTCTGAATTCTGAGGGCCACGACCAGCTGAGATGGGGCAACAATAATGAGGGGGTTTTTAACCTCAAGGAAGCATAGCTCATACTCCTTGACCTTAATTCTCAATCTCCAGACAAAACCTAGCTTAACCTTTGGAGACACCAGGGCTAGATGAAGATTAAACTTTTCATGTGGCTCATTTAGCATAGGAAAATTCTGACCTGGGACAATATTAGGAAAATAGGCATTCTGGGACCTTCTAGATGTCAGCTTTGTGAGGGGCAGGAGGAAACCATGGAGCACTTTCTCAATAGTTGTATGTTCTCCTCTAGTCTTTGGGACTCTTTTGCTTTTATTTTCCAACATATAGATAGGGACAAAAGCAACATCTACAACATTCTGACCAACTAGAGAAAGGATTTTACAGACAATGAAGTTCTTTCCACAGCTTGGGCCCTTTTTCCGAGCTTCATTATCTGGAATGTTCAGAAAGAGAGGAACAACCAAATATTTAAAGAAGTTAAGAGAACTTCCCAATGCATTTTTGAGCTGATCTTAAAACATCTCAAGGAAACGATTAGCACCATTATGTGAAACATCCCCAAGAACCCTCGTTTGGCTACTAACCTAAGAATTCTCTGTGAACTGGGCCTACAAGGCATCTCTCCTTAGGGACTAGATAGAAATCCAATCTCCCTGAGGGTCGCAAAGGATTTCTGGCGCCCTCCTCTAAAGGGATACTTGAAATACAACATAGATGGAGCTTCAAAAGGCAACCCGGGTGCAACTGGTTATGGAGGGGTCCTTAGAGATGAGGATGGTATTGTCCTCTTCATTTTCCATTGGCATCTGGGACAGGCCACCAATAACTTGGCCGAGTTGGTGGCTATGGAACAATGTTTAGAGCTCCTGAGTCAGGACAATAGAGAAAATGTGATAACGGAGGATGACTCTGAGTTTATTATCAATTCAGTGAAGAAAATCAATGCGGGTTCTAAGCCTAAAAGAGTAAAAAAAAATTGGAGACTAATTCAAGGATTTCAACAGATTCAACACCACCTTCAAAGCCTCATTATTGTTGGCTTCAAGCATGTCAACAGGTCGGTGAACAAAGTGGCTGATTTGCTTGCCAACCAGCTTGTTATCAGCACAGAGATTAGAGTGGCATCAAATTGGCATGAGCTGCTGCAAAGTAGGTTAAAGACGGTTGTTCAAGAACAAGCTGAAAATGATAAGCTAGATTTTAAAGACAGAGCCTGCGACTAGGGATCAAATTGACCCAACCTTTGCTTTCAACATCAACATGTGTCATCATTATCGGATAAACAGGTATATGGCATGGCAGATTCCCAATATCATCGCTCATATTCCCAGAGCTAACGAGAGGATGCTCTCTATTTATCGTGGGGTTCGAAATGAATCCCTCAAATCTTCATTCAATGACAAACCCCTCATCTATTCATAGTTTCAGGTTCGAGCAAGGAAGATCCACAAGCGCAGACAAAGCCCTATTTTTTTCAGCGGCCGGTCCTTCAAGATTTTGGAGTCTCGACATGATTTACCACCCCCCAGGTGGTTTTTGGTTGATCGCACAGCTTTTTGTTGGAAAGTGGTTTTGATGAAAACGTCATGATGCCATTCACCCTCCAACACGTGGTAGGGAGAGGGATCCAAAAAATTCTCTTCCTCACTCACCATCATTGACCCTTCTTATCCCGTGTGATATCGGCATCATCCATTGGATCTAGTCAATGACAATCAACGGTTGTGATGGTTCGAGCATCTTCGGGGGTAGAAATTTTCTTCTTCGACCTTTTCGGTGGAGGGATATTCTCCTCTTCCGTCCATCTTATTGCCTTTTTATTGGACGGCTAGGATGAATAGATTTTTTTTCTAGAAGTAGTGTTCTCGATTAGTTCTCAGGTTTTCTGGAAGCCAGGTGGCATTTTTATTCGGTTTTCCATGAGTTCAAGTTTCTTTGTGAAACTTTAAGGTTCTTTCCTGGAGGCCCGATTCTCCTTGCATGTAAAATTGTACACTATTTTTTTTTTTGGTTTTATGAAATAGAAGAATCCATAATTGCTTTAGCGAAAAAAAGAAACGACATTTCAGAGGAAATTTGTTTAAGAGGCAAGGGTAAAAGTTTTCTCTTTCCCTCAAATATGTGGCATTTATGATAGGAGGTCACATGTTTCTTAACATCTGCAAATAAAGTGGGCCAGTAGAAACCAACCCTCAAGATTTTTTAAGTAGTAGTCTTCTAGTATAAGTGTCCTCCACAATCCCTTGCATGAAACTCTTGCATGATTTTATCAACTTCATTCTTCAATAAACAATTCAAAATAATACCACTATTGTCTTTCCAAAACAATGCATTATTTATGATACAATACTTTAATGACTTCATATTTAAAACTCTAGCTTTAATTCTTGTTAAACCAGGAGGAGCTTGTAAATTTTGTAATACAAATATAATATCTGCATACCAGGATGAATCAGTAAAAGGTTCACTGATTGGTGGAGTCGCCATCTCTTCTTGATAATCACGGGCACTAATGAAGTTTATATCAAGGGCCTGACAATTTGATTCATCCATGAGTTTGGCTAAACCTTCACCTTTGATAAGTTTGGTTGGCTTAATCTCTATGTCATATTCCAATATTATGGCAATTCATTTGCCTCTTTTCCCTTCAAGCCCATTTTTCATCAAAATGTCCTTAGCTACATAATTTGGAACATAAGCAATAATGTGAGAATACAGAATGTATACTCTAAAGTCTTTAATAGCCTTTACGAAAGATAATGCTTGCTTTTCCATAATATTGTATTTGTGTGTGGCACCTCTTAAGGATTTACTAAAAAACACAATTGGTTGTTCATATCCTTGGTTGTTACTTTGTAGAAAGACTGCTGCAATGGTGTGTTCTGAAGCAAAAGAAAAAATTATAAAGTCCTTGTTAAAATCAGGACTTATCAGGACTAGAGTTTTTCTTAAGGCTTCTTTGATGGCTTCAAAGGATTGTTTGGCCTCCACTGCCCATTTAAGTGTTGAGTCCTTTCTTAGCATGTTATTTAATTCTCTAATCAGTTCTTCTATATCTGAAAGCAATCTCCTAAGATAGTTTATCTTGCGTAGAAATTACTGTAACTCTCTAGTGTTTCTAGGATGGGTAATGGTCGAAATGGCCTCTATTCTAGCAGGATCTATTCTAATCCCATATATACATATGATATGTCCCAAAAGTTTTCCCTCTTCCAGACTGAAGAGTGCCTTTTTGGGATTTAAAGAAATCCCAAATTTTCTACATTTGATAAATACTCTTCTCAAGTGGTATAGGTGTTCATTGTCAGATTTAGAGAAGACTGTGATGTCATCTTGGTATACGACTAGGAAGTCATGGATCTCCTTGGAAAAAGCTATATCCATAGCTCTTTGAAATGTGGCACTTGCATTCATTAATCCAAAAGGCATCTTCAAATACATGAAGGTACCCCATGGAGTAGTAAATGCAGTTTTGGCTTGGTCCTCAGGGTGAACTAAGATCTGGTTATACCTAGAGAATCCATCTAATAGTGAAATCCTCGATGAGCCTACTACCCTCTATAGGATGTGGTCCAATCTTGGTAGAGGATAGTTATCTTTTGTTGAGACCTTGTTTAAATTTCTGAAATCTACACAAAGTCTAATTTCACCAGTGTTTTTCCTAGTAGTGACTAGATTTGAAATCCAATCTCAGTATCTAATGGGGGCTATAATTTGGACATCAAACATTCTTTTAACTTATTTCTCAGTAGACGACATAAGAACTGGGTTTATTCTCCTAAGTTTCTATTTGAAAGGTTTATGATATTCTTTTAGAGGTATTTTGTGTTGGATTATGTTGGTGTCATAATATTTTAAGTCTTCATAACTTCAAGCAAATACATCATGGAACTCTTTAAACAAATTGATGTATTTAACCTTTTCCTCTGGAGGTAAGGCTTTTGATATTTTAATGAGTTTTGGTTTATCGTCATTTCCTATGTTAACCTCTTCTATGTCAGCTCTCAGAGGTTCCATTTTGGGTTTCGTAGCTACATCATTATAGTCAAACAAATCTTCTAAAGGGACTAATCCCTTAGGAAAAAAAATATTTTTTAGATTAAGAATTTCAGGATCGTCATTCATTATTTCTTCAATCTCTACATTCTCTAAACTATCTATTTCTACTCTAGCAAATTTAATTCTAAATATTTACATCTATGTTACTTTCTATATTATTGTCTACTGTACAGTCAATATCTATCTTACAATTATGAAACTCGCCTTCATTGTTCATGAAATTGTAAATCTGAGAGTCCTAGGAGAAAATCTGTCAATACTTCAGGTAGTCTGGTATAATGGGCCTATGTCTGACTTCTGCATTGTACTGATGGTTGGGTTGAAATGGAAGTTTATAGGTACTAGGAAAAGTGGCCAAACTGTGGGCCTACATGTTTTGATTTCTAGGAATGGCAGTAAAGTTTGTTTGCACGAGGTCTTTGATTAATTCTAGAACAATTTCCCTATATTGACCAAGTCTATGATTATTTACAGAGTATTCACCGTTAATCTGTTTAATAATCAGCTATGAGTCTCCCATGATCGAAACTCTTTTGGCTCCAAGTTTCCTAACCAATTGTAACCCTAAAATTAGGGCTTCATATTCGACCATGTTATTAGTACACTTGAAGTTTAATCTAAAAGCACGTCCTTTAGCATGATTATTCTCCATATTATGGATCTGCAATGCTGCACCAACCCTTAACCTATTGACAGACCCATCAAAGTCTACATGTCGTAGTGACTCATTAAAAATGTTCTCACTATCATTTGTTCTATATTTCAGGTCTTTAGTTGTGATTTTGTTATCGTCATGTTTTGCATTGTACAGGATAAAAGAGTCCATATCTGAATGCATGGAGTATATGCGAATGTTTTGTGGTTTTTCATCACTACTCACCATGTATTTCATCAAGGTCTCTTTATATAGTTTTCTTGGTTGGCCAAAAACAAATATGGTTGCATAAGACATATCTAACTACAAGGATCCCTGCAGTTTTGCTCCCCATGAGTGAGATAGTAGCATTCCATATTTTGGTGGGAAGTATGCAACTACTATGTCCATTAGACTACTCTTTGTAGGGCACTGGACAAGAGTTACACATAAGTCCCTAATCAAACCAAGGCATTTAACTTGGTTGGAGTCAAAAGAGAACAAATCCTTATATGGTCTAGTAATGTCTAGGTTCAGTCTCTCCACGATTGCCTTTGGCATAAAATTATGGGATTCCCTTGAGTCCAACATAGCATTATGAAATATTTGGTCATGAATGTTTAGGCTAATGTAGAAAGGAGGAACTCCCCCTTGTTGATGAATACCATTGCCCTCAAGTCGAAACAATAATTTTGGCTGATCATCATTTAAGTTAACATCATCCTCTCCCTCTCCTATGTTTAAAGTTTCAGTTATCTATGACATATAGGATTCATTCTTTACCAGTTCGGTCAAGGGAACTGATATCTTTAATTTTTCTATTTTAGTTTTGATGTTGAAAGGGAGCTGAGCATTGTTTTTTTGATTTAGATCTTCTTTAACATGTGAAATTTGTTTGTTCTCATCTTGTTTCTTAGTGCTAGGTATTTCAGTTTGTGTTTCTACTATTTTGCATTGATTTCTCTTATTTTCATTGCTTTTAGTAATTGTCTCTGTTAGAGTTTCAGTGGAGGTTATATCAACAATTCTTGGGGTAGAAGTCTCCGGTGTTCCCCTAGGGAGGATTTGTAACACTTTGGTAACTGGAGATTCTTTGATTATCTTAGTATGGGTTTGGATCGATTTTAATTGGAGTCTCATTGTTCTTTTTACTTCTTAAGCTATACTGTTTGTGTACCTCATATATAGCTGACTTATATCCCTATTTAAAATCAAAGGATTCAACAGATTCTAACTGCAACTGCTACAACATATATAAATCCTATTCTTCTTGAGTAAGAAAAATAGTGTCTTCATCTTTGGTTTCTAGTAAGTTTATCTGGGTGTCATCCTATGCTTCATGGTTCTCTAAATCCTCAACACAGTTCTCTTGGAAGGGGGGTCTAATCTGTTGATATGGTGTAGCATTTTTTCCATCATTAGGATTCTTCCTAAAATTGGGGTTTCTTGTTGGGAGTGGTTGTTGATTTTCCCATTAACTTTTCCTCTCCATTTTTTCTAATCTATCCATTATTCTCTCTAAGCTCTTAGCTAAAACATCTACCTTTACATCTGAAGTGGAGGTTTCCTCTTTAAATATAACTTTCTTTTCATTTCTCATTTGGACTTCCTTGGCTAATAGGTTGGCCTCTAAACTAACAACATTGCATTGCATTTGTTCCAGTGTTTCATTGTTTCTCTCCCTTAATAAGTATGACATGTCAGCATCAAAACCATTAGGGAATTTAATTAATTCTAGGTCAAGTGGAGGCTTAGTATTGGCAAGAATTGCATTGTAGATACTATTGAACCTAGTGCAATAGTCCTGAGCTGACTCATTAGGAGATCTTCCAATGTTTTCATATTTAGAAAGTATTTGAAATGGGAGCAGTGGGAGCTAATGTTGTTGCCAAAGTAGAAGGTACAGATGTGGTCATAGTTGGAAAGACATTTGCAAGAGCATTATCAATACTAGCTTGTTTGAGCTGAATCAATCTATCTAACTATTTTTCGATCTCCTTTAACTAGTCATTCAGTTGTAGCACTAAGTCCATCATTTCCTCATGATTGGTCTGGCTTTCTAGGACTTCTTTTGTTTGTGGGTGTTGCAAATGAGGCAACTTGAGGTATTTCTTAAGGGATGCTATGTCCTCATTTTTATTTTTGATTAGTTTCTCTGTGGCCTTAACATCTCTTGGTTCATGGCCCAGTTCAATAATGAAGTCCTCCAAGGACTTTATCCTAGTGCCTTTAGCCTGTGAAGAGGCCTTCTCTAGCTGGAATTGAGCTGTCACATTGTCCAATGAATCCTACAGCTTGTAAGCAGCCATGGCCTTTGTTGTGAGGGTGGAGTAGATCATTTCTCCAGCCTACTTGTGAAACTAAATAAATGGGATGAATATACCTGGCTAAGGCCTCAAAATTAGTTTTCTTGTAATCTACTGAGGTCTTTGGTTGTTGTACAGTGGGCTAAAAAAACGAGACCTGCATTTTTCCTTATTTGATGTTAGAGGCTGACATCAGTTTGGTTTGGTTTGGCTATGTAAGCTTGAGCTATTGGGCATATGTCTCTTCCTTCGGTCTCTCATTCCTCATCTTTATCCCTTTGAATTTTTCTTTGATGTCCTTTTCCTTGTCAGCTGGCCTGACATAGGAAGAAACCTCCATACTCTTTTGTATCTCTATAATTTGTGTGTTGGAGGTTCATGGTTGTTGTGTTTCCTTTGATGTGGCTGCTTCTTTACCTTTCTATCCAATTGCCTCAGTGTCAATTATTTCCTCTGATGCAATGTTATCCTCCTGTTCAAAGACAAGATTCAACTTGGGCTTATTTCTTGGGTCCACTAGCTCATCAATCATCTTCACGGCAGAGCTAGATGCCACATCCATGCTCCTCTTAGGATTCTTCTCTTCATTCGTTGCAGTCTATATGATAGGGGGAATGTTCATTGGCTCCCGTTGTTCTAGAACATACATGAAAGAGTTATGATCAAATTCTCTTTCCAAATCAATAAGTGTGTTCTCTACATCCACAACAGTGTTGTGCATGTCTATCAAGGTGTTCTCCACCCACTCATCCTGATTAGAAAACTGTTCAATGTCAGGCCTTGGCTAGTGGATGTATGCTCCCAACTTGACCTTGGGCCTGAGCTTGTTTATGACCCCATGAGGGTAATAGTGCCAAATGAAACTGTTTCTGAATTTTATTTGTTGAAGTAACCTGTCGGCCTCTCGACCAGCCTCTCTGTTGTTGCAAATGAATGGGACCATTTGGCCTTTTACCTTGAAATGTGTTTCCTTCCTATAATCTAGGAAGTGGATCTTATCAGAGCTGATGATTTGTCTAAAGTATTCTAGAGCAAATACCCTCATAGGGAGGTATTTGGGAAACTAATAGGGGACTAGTTCACAGCCATAAATTCTGATCTCAATGTGGTTTTGGTACAAGAACCAATCTCCCACCTTGTTGTTCTTGGCCAATTGCAATACTCTCTTGATCTCTGGGCTGATTCGAGGCTGAATCTTAGAAGTCAACATGTTCATGACTGGGTATACAAAAGAGTCTATGAAGTCTTTGTACGTGAATGTTGTGGAAAACATGTGGACCAAGGGTGTCCAGTAGATCGCTGATCATTCATTTCCCTTGGTGTCCAATTTTTGGATCCTCAAAGGGAACATATCTATCTGGTAATATTAGAACATATGAAACAACACTGAAGAGTATTTGAAAACTCTTTCAGTGGGTAGTCTAGTGAATTGTTCATGCATTCTATCTGGAACGAATTGGGCATAATCAAACATGATAGTTGGAGGCTTTCCTAGAGTGAAAATGGATAGGAAGGCCATCATGACCTCATCCACATGCTCATTTGATGTGTATCCTAGGATGCATGAGGGCATGGTGATTATTCTCTTGCCAGTCTTTGAAAAAACAGTGGCAGCATAGGGTGGAATGTTTGTAGGAGTATGTCATTCAATGATGAAATTTTGGAAAAATTGTTTGATTTTGATTGGGTCTAGTGTGATGTACGGGTCCAATAGGTTTCCAATGGACAAAGGGGTCAAATTAGTACTAGGCTAGATTTGCAACATCTGATTGATAGAATTTGGTGTAATGGTGAATAGAAACTCATGGTTTGGTGCCTCAATATCCCTTTGGCTTGGAATATAACAAGCATGACAAAAATGTACAATATCTAGGAATGGGTGAACTTCTGGGAATGTATACTTGGGAAAATTGAATTCCCACAAGTTGATGTCATCAGCATGGTTTAGGAACCTATACTTACTCCAGCAGTGGATTTTCAGAAGGTGGCCTAGAGTAGCAATGTCTTTAATTTTGAAATCCCTATCTGCTAGGGCCAAATGGTCAATGTCTAGGTGAGGGGTTGAGACCGTTTTGACATCGAGGGAGGTCTAGGTAGCCATATTTGTGATAAAATGTGGAAATTGGGCTTATACAGCTTCTAGAAATGAAGTATTGACAACTCTGGTACAGGGATAGTGTAATGGAAATTTTGCAAGATACAAGTTTTGTTATTTGAGGGGAAATACTCTCAATTTAATGAAAATGCATTAAATTAAATTAATTATTTCTTGAATTCAATGTATGTTTTAAATTGAGAGGGTTATTTTGGTTCTCTGTTGAAATACCTAGAATTTATGGTTGAAGATGCAAAATGGTTTTGAATGGTGGCTGCAGAGGGTTGTGTGGCTTCAATCACACACTAAAGGGCTAAACTAGGCTTCTGGAGCATGTTTAGGAGGAAATTGGTGGTCATAACAAGTTTCAGAAGCTTGGGGGTCACAGGAAAGCTTAGGATGCTTTCACTGAGAAACTGAATGAAAAGAGTGAAATTGGGTATCTATGGTGTTTTAACCGGAAGCGGTTAGAAATTAGCACAGAAAATCATTAAGTGAATAGTGATGGTTTTTTCTTTCGGTGGGGAGGTGGTTTAGGGAGCCATTTCACTTCTTTTGAGCGATGGGTGGTTTTTTCCGAGAGCAAACAACTTAACGCAGTGTTGCCACGTAATGCAAGGGGGCCTGAGAAATACTGCCCATATTGCTTGCTCTCGAGCCGGTAAACTTCGGGAGATGAATGGGCGTGATATGGGCAAGGGCCATAAGATCTAGGGATGCAAGATCCAACGACCATCGCATGGCTGTGATGCATGGTGGGAGATGTGGGGTGGATATTAGCGGGGCCTTGGGGTTTAATTACACTCAAGCATAATTAATTAATGGGTAATTGTGGGGTTTAAATGTAATGTGGGTTTATGAAGTGGGGCCAAGGTGTTGTCAGGAAAATGATATTGTAGCGGAGTTAATAAAGCAAAGCGGGGGGGGG
>APFE030494636.1:42014-53620 GCA_000404065.3 Pinus taeda | reverse complement strand
GGGGGGGTGGTGTAATAGTTAGGATAAGAGGTTTTAGCGGGTTTTTTTGGGTTTTTTAGGAAACTTAACACAGACAAAATTAATTTTTTCATGGGGAAAGGGTTTCACACTAGGCAAAAAGGCGCTTTTTGGGGAGGGGAATGTGTTAAGATGGTATTTTTCTAGGGAATTGTGTGAAACCAAGCGGTAGGAGTCAAAATGAAGGAAAATCAGCTTGCATAAGAAATGAAGGGGTAAAAGGGGAAATTAGTAAGTAATGTAGTGAGGGGTGAAATGGAATGGGGGGAAGTTAACCAAATGAACTTATGAGAATCCATTTTCTTTCATAACTACTCCTGCACACTAAAACACATGACTAAACATAATAAATGTGCTTATGTCTCAAATAGCCTGTATTTTTGCAACCTTTCTTCTACCTACCCTTTTACTTACCCTAACATTTTTTCTTCACTTTCTTGGGTGCATTTAAGCCAACAAACACTTTCTTCCTTTTTGTTTTGAAAAGTAAACTATCTACTTCTAACTTTATATCTTCCAAGGGCTCAGATTAAATTGATGAAATCCTTTTGTTTGTCTACCTATATACTAATCTGCCAAGATCAAACTATTTGGCTAGATATTTATTCTCTATCTATAAACATAAAATTCAAAGCATGAAGTAGTCAAGATTTAATAGTTTGACTATCATGTGTTGTGGCATGTATGACAAGATGCACACAACCATTATTTTAGACAGTAAATAAAGAGTAGTGGCACTTGGACTTGCACACTTTCATGATCTATTTTTGTTTGGGGTTCATATTTCTTCATTTTTTTTCATCTTTTCTTATTATTTTTGTCCTTTGATATTTCTTTTAGGACATACCCTCTTTACATTTTTTTAATTTTAATATGGAAAACATTTTCATTAAGAAAAGGTATGTACAATATTACAAGACTTAACCTCAGCCAATTCAAAATTATGAATCCTATCACTATAGGAATCTAACACAGTCTAGGATACAGGGAGGTGTTGCTAGAAATTCTCCTTCAAATTCCACCTGTAGCATTTTCCAATCAATTATGTGCGATCTATCATGTACATATTCCTCAAGCAAAGATACATCAAAAATATTATGACCTTTAATATGACTCGGTAATGATAATTAATAAGCTACGGGTCCAAATCTGTCCAGAATTTCAAACAACCAACAAAATAGTGATGCTAATTTTGTACAGGTTCCCTTCCTTAAGGTATTTTTCCTTGATTTCACCCTCAAATAGAAATTATCTCTAACTTTGAATTCCTTATGTGTCCTTTTTTTATCGGCATATCTTTTCTATTTGTGTTGTCAAATTTTCATGTTTTTCCAAATCCTTTGTTCTATTTTCTCCATTTCGTACAAAAGAATCCAATCCGAGTATAAATTTTTCCTTTGATTGACTCCAACTGAAAAGTATATGGAATTTTCTACCATACATAGCTTCAAAAGGGCTCATTTCGATGGATGTTTGATAGATTTTATTATAAGAAAAATATGCTAAATATAGAAATTATTCCCATCTAATAGGTCTGTCCGTGAAATACATCATTAGCATGTTTTGTCAAATCTAATTAGTTCTTTCAGTTTGTTCATCCATCTGAGGATGGTATGTAGTGATAAAATTTAGCTGAACTACCATGGCCACAAACAATTCCTTCAAAAAATTTTAGGTGAACTTGGCATCCCTATCAGATACTACAATTTTGGTTACTCCATGAAATCGATAAATTTCCTTCATGAAGATATTGGAAATATCCACGATACCATAAGTGGACTGTACATGTATGAAATGTGCAACTTTACTTAAGGTGTCTACCACCACCATAATTGAGTCATGCTTCCCTTTGGTCCTTGGTAACCCTGTGATAAAATATGAAGAAATTATTTCCCATTTCCATTCAGGGGTAGGTAGTGGATTCAATAACTCAACAGGGTGTTGATGTTCAACCTTCATTTGTTGACATTCTAACCATTTCGATAAATAAACAACTATCTCAGTTATCATACATGGGGAAAAAATATTTCTTAATGTTTTAATCATTTTTTGAAACCCAAGATGCCTGGCATATGGTTTCCTATGATACTCATATAATATTAGTTGTGTAAGGATATTCTCATTCGACACATACAACCTCTTCTTATAACTCAATAATTTTTCAGAATTTTAAGCATAACCAGTGATGCCAGTCTGTTGCAATTTTTGTTAAATTTCCATGTATTTAGGATCATTGGTTATTGAGTTTTTTATCTATTCCACCAAATATATGCTAACACTACTTACAAATATTCCCATTAAAGTGTATGCATGTTTGTTGAAGGCATCATCTATTTTGTTTTCTTTCCTTTGATTTTTTTAATGTCGAACCCAAATTCATTAAGAAATGTCATCCACCTAGCTTGCTTAACATTGAGGTCTAGTTGACTAAATATATATTTTAAACTGATATGATCAGTCACCAAAGTGAATTGTTTTCCTAGCGAGTAGTGCCTTGAAATATTTAAAGCATCTATTACAACAAATAACTCTAAATCATATATATCATAATTTCTTTCATGTTTTTTCATCTTTCCAAATTTGTAAGCCACCATAGAATTTTCCTGGATTAACACTCCCCATAGCCCCTCCAAACAAGCATCAATTCAAATTGTAAATTCTTTATTTGGGTCTAAAAATTTTAGGATAGGATCCACGTAAGTGTTTCAACTTATCAAAACTTTCATCACATTTGGTTGCCCATTTAAATCTTACTCCTTTATTCTGTAAGGATGTAACAGGATGTTCTAGTTTCGAAAATCCATCTATAAATATTCGGTAATACCCCATAATTCCCATAAACACAGGGATATCAGACACATCCTTTAGTAAGGGCCAATTTACCATGACCTTAACCTTCTTAGGATCAACTACTAGTCCTTCCTTTGAAATGGCATGGTTCAAGTACTAGATTATGTTTTTGTAAAACTCATATTTGCTAAATTTGACATATAACTGATGTTTTCTTAGAGTTTGCAACACTAATTTTAGGTGTTCCTTATGTTACTCTTCAGTCTTAGAACACACTAGAATGTCATCGATAAATACCAACGCAAATGTATCCATGTACTTATTAAGTATGATGTTCATCAATGACATAAAGGTTGTTGGGGCATTGGTAACACCAAATGGTAACACTACAAACTCTTAGTGACTATTTATGGTTCTAAAAGTTGTCTTATAAATATCCTCATTTTTTATTCTTAATTAATGATATCGCGTCCTTAAATCAATTTTTAAAAAAATGGTTTCTCCCCTTACTTGATGAAATAGATAATCAATGTGGGGCAATGGATATTTATTTTTAATAGTTAACTTGTTTAACTATTGATAATTGATGCACTTCCTAAATGTGTCATCCTTCTTCTTGACAAATAACGTGGGAGCTCCCCTCGGTGATATACTAGGCCTAATATAGCCTTTGTCCAATAGTTCTTGCAGCTGCATTTTCGGCTCCAATAATTTAGTGTAATCATTCGGTAAGGGGATCTAAACACTGGGGCTGCACCGCATACCAAATCAATGGAAAAGTCTATATCTCTATGAGGGGGTAAACATAAATTTCCTCTCTAAAGACATAATGGAACAACTTAATAATTGGCAGGGTGTCTAATTTTGATTCTTCTCCTTGTTGTTCGCTTGCTTCTAGATGAAGCATAAGTAATTGACACCCCTTCCCTGCACTCTTTTTCATTGTAAGAATTATATTTGTATAATTGATATGGGTTTTGGTATGCCTTGGATTATTTGAGTTTGTCCCTATTGATTCACACAATTAACTATTTTTTCCAAACAATCTATAATGGACGCTTGTTTTTCCAACCAATCCATGCCTATCAGTACATCATATGATCCTAGGGAAAGTACATTTAGGTTCACTATTGTTAACAAACTAATAAAATAAAGATGACATTGCTTTACTTGGCCGATTACTGTTCGCTTGGTGCCAGTTGCTAACTATACCAACTAGGCAGTTTTATGGTTTTCAGTTTGAAGTTTACATTTTTCTACCACATGTGGCCTAATGTAACTTAAACTAGCCCTTGAATCAATTAAAACATAAATAAGTTGGTTGGAAATAGTACCTTCAATCTCGATCATTTTTTATTGATGTTCTTCTTTTCTATCATCTAAGGTTGCACTTATCCTGGGAATATTTTTACAACATCATTCGTTGTGGTGGTTTCATGGACAACTTGTATATTTTTGATAAATCTGGGATTATGCAGACAATCGCTAAACATATGAGGCTCACCACACACCCAACACTTCAGTGGTTATTTTTATTTATCCCCACTAATATTTTTATTATTCATATCCATAGGTTTGGACCCATCTTGAGAGTGTGCTAGCTCATTTACATTCCCCTTGCTGAACTTTTTCCTTTGATAGTCCTTCCCAAAAATTTTAAGATAGCGAAGCTTGTGTCATTTTGCCCCAATTATAGATTTGTTTTTGTCCTTATTCTGCTAAAATTTGGGCCCTTCACCCTTA
Organism: Pinus taeda; assembly: GCA_000404065.3. NCBI lineage: Eukaryota > Viridiplantae > Streptophyta > Pinopsida > Pinales > Pinaceae > Pinus > Pinus taeda. Next base: position 49,069 of record APFE030494636.1, on the reverse strand, counting down.
TTCTAAAATGTTGATAACACAACCTTGCCTTTCTTACTGCTTCATCCATTGTCTCAGTATTTTTGAACTCAATTTGTTCCTTGTAAACAGTGGGTAAACAGTTTACAAACTACTGCAAATTGGCTTTTTCTTCTTTAATGTAGGGAACATACCGCAGTAAATTGGTAAACGTTTCCCCAAGTTCATCCATAGTTAACTGTCCCAAACATAACTAATGGAACTCCTTTGTGTGGTCACCATAATAGCATTCACTTAAGTAGTGGTTTTAAATTGCTTCTTGAATTCCTCTCAATATACTGTATTTTTCTCCAACATATACACACTTTTAGCTCCTTCCCACCAGAGAGAAGCTTTACCTTGCAGCTAATAAATGGCCACTCTGGCATTTAAATTGCTCTCATATTCACAAAATTGAAAATATTTAGTCATATTAAGTAGCCATGCTTCTGCATCCTCCTCTTTCTCCCCATCAAAGTAGGGGGTTTGAGTTTCCTAAATTCCCCTTGTAGTTTTATTGATTTCTTTCACTTATGTGTTCATGGATACATTCTATGAGACGCCTCGCCCCCCAAAATATCAGATTTCTCTAATTCTGTGCTCCTTTTATTTCCTTTCAATACATCAGTTTGCATAGTTTTATGTCTAGAATTTTTTGTCAGCCCCCTGATCATCCTTTCCTCCTCCTCAGTAGCCTATAACACGCATTCATTCCTGCTTCTCAAATATGCCAATTCTTGTTGAAGGTTTATAATAACATCCATAAATTGAGTAGCTGATGGGGTGGTCAAGTTTCCCAATTTGACATACAAATCTTCACCTTTAGTGATGCTTCGAGCCTCCTTAACCAATCTGCTATAAGTGTGTCCCTTGCTAACCTTGTAACTCAAAAAAAATCAATTGTTAGTTATTTCTTCCTTAAGTAAACTTTTTAAGTCTATATAATTATGTTTATTATTTATATTGGGGTTCCTTAAGGCCCCAGTTGTGAACTTGGGATCTGATACCATCTATCACAACTCCCATCCGTCACAACCCAATCTTTTTTTTTATCTCCAACTATTACCATTAAATTTATTTATTTTTTATATATTTTTTTCTATTTATAGTTTGGATTGATTTACTACATAAGTGTTATAGCTATTATAAATCTGTGTATAAAACCAAAGCTAGGTGAGGGTTACCTAGTTACCCCTCCCCCTCACCTCTTATACCTCTATTCATGGCTTATGTAAAAAGAATATGTTTCATTTCAATGTTTTCGATGTCATGGTACTATTAATATAATTACACCTCAAAATGATTTTATTAACTATAGGTTGGTCTCTCTCTATATATCATATACTAAAGTTCTTCGCCACAATGGATTTTGTAATTATGAAACCTTGCATGTGAAGGAGGAGACCTATCCATGGTTTAATTTTCGTAGGGAATTTACATCGTAGCTAATACATTACCACGGTTTTCATATTAACATGGCAATGTTACACATATGTAGAGACAACTTAGCACTAATATCACATTAAAGTTTTGATTCCATTGTTTCTCATGCCTAGGGCTATCACTTAACCTTGAGAACACTGCAATTAACGTTTTGTTGACACTTTTTCTATGCCCATGTGATGGCATGTGATCAGCCTCATTTTCTTTGAATGGTAAAAATTAGGGGAGGAATGATCGATGACTTGGAAACAAAGCCCCAAAATCAAACCCTACATTCACACGTAGCTTGGCATTTGTCTCGGTTTTCCTCTTTCATCACTTCGTATTCATGCCATGGTTGTAACCACTAATGTTGGGTATCCTCTCAACACTTAACATTGGATCAAGGATACAGAGGCATGAGTATGATTTCCTTCGTCATATGATCTAGTTGTGTTTGGCCACTGCTAACTTGTTTCTTTGTATACTTGTATAATAGCCCGTATTTACTTGCACCAGTTAACTTCAAGCTTAATAATTGGTTTCATTTGTTACTTTTTTGTTTTGATTGTATTTTTCTTTCTAAAAATTCTTGTATTACGAATTTCCCTTTTAGCAATCCTTTTTTTTTCATTATGCCCTACCTACATGTAACTAATTTTTCCTCATTTTCCCCATTTCACTGATTATGTAGAGTTTTCATGGTTTCAGTTTATTTACTAGCCATGAGTTTTGTCTAAACTAGGTGATTCGGTGTAATCCAGTGGTTCTAATGACCACAATACCCCAGTCCCATTCGGTTGTCCAAAACTGAGTACTATGTCGATGACACTGGAGGTAGATACCCTGGAGTCTTATTAACTTAGCCACTATTTTTTTATTCTATCATGATTGGTATCATGCTACATTATTTAAAAGATTTTCTGGTGGATATTTGACATGGTGCATTGGTACCAAGTGTCCTCTTAGGTATGACCATATAATCTCTTTTCCTTTTTAAGAGTTTGTATTATAATATAGATAGACTAATTTCTAGTGAGCGCTTTTGTATTTTTGTCTACTAAATTTTCCTGAGGGTTTCCCCTTGAGTATGTTGGTTGTAATAACTCCCCTCAAACTCGTCTAAGTTGAAATGTTGTAACCCCCATCTCACTACCTCCTCCAGGTTGGTGACAGTTATTTCCTCGGGCTCTATCAAATGCAATAAATCAATTAAAGTTGCATGTTGCTATTATTCTTTGAAGATGTGAAGGGTAATGTTATCTAAGGCTAAAGTAGCCTTATTAGTCCCTGCCTAGGACTAATAGCGATCGATAGATCGTTGACCAGCAATTAATTAACTTTGACTAAATAAAATTTTCGGTACATGTCAAGTTTAAACCAATGTTTGAAATAAAATTTTCTTCTCATATGCTTGCAAACAAACTTTTATCCAAACTCTCAAATTGCACCTCTTATTGCCTGGGAGACTGCATGATTTTGATGAAACTTAGGATAATTTTTTTGAAATTTAACAAATGCATATTTTGATGAAACAAATATTGGGGCAATATGATGTTATCCAAAGTACGGTTGATATGCCACTTGTCTCGTGCATAGCTTTGTGGCAAGCTGCATGTAATCACCTGTCTCATGCTGGACTCAATACTGTCTCACAATACTACCCTTCCATTACAGACGGACAAACTCTTTCACAATACTACCCTTCCATTACAGACGAACAACCTCTTTAACAGAAGCTCAAATTTTTATGGACTCGTGTTGTCTTCTAGATTTAGATTCCATATATTATCTCTAACTTGACTATCCTGCACAACCTGCACAAAGGTGAGTTTTTTTTTACAAGAATGGCTTCAAAAGCGATTGAAGGTCCGCCTGTCCGGCGTTTCCATCTTCCTGTTACAGGTATTAAATCTCTCTTCTTATTGTTGGTTCTCTACTGTGTCAATCATTTTCCCTCTTTCGGGTTTCAATTTACAGCTAATACATAATATTTCTTTGCAGAAACGGGAGGAATGGCTACGCATCCTGCCACAGAGTTGGGAGGCAGAACAACTTACAAGCCTGTGTCAGGACTTCAAAAAGAACCGGCTATGTTTATATCTTCCTATTTGGAAGCTTTCCTCGCTCAGCTGAGAGTGAAAGGTGCTTTAGTTTCCTTTAAAATATTTTAGCTTAGTATTTTTCGGTAGTGCCAACTGTGGCTTCTTCCTATTAATTTGGTTTAAACATGACAAGACTCACATTACAATGTTCTGCTAGCGCATGAAGAAATTCGCAGCAAAATAAATGTGAAGAGTTATTTAGTTTCAAAAGTCTCAGTGAAGAAATATTTAAATCACCTGAATTGTTCTTCTGGCACATTGATAAAGTCGCAGCAAAATCAATTTCAATAAGGAAATATTTAGTTGTGAGAGCGTCGATGTAAAGATCTTTAAATCAATGGTGCTATTCTGCTGGCTCACTGAGAAAATGAACTAAATGAATGTCAAGAAGAAAATATTTGGTTTGAAGAAACCATCAACAACAACATAACAACAACATGAGACAACGAATACCTTGGATGCCAGCAAGCCCCTGGAGTGGAGGAAGAAAGCCGGGCTGGGTCCCAAATCTCACAAGGTATAGAGTGTTGTCTTAGGGGCAGAACAAAATGTGGTTTCTTTCGACCAACCCCGATTATCCCAGCGAGCGAGAAGCAAGTGCTGGTTATTTTCTTATACCATCCTGAGGTTCAACCAACGTTGGTTGATTTCTCCCAGCTCTCGGGTGAGTTCGTCATAAATAAAAGAAAATAATTCCAAAAATCTTAAATATAAAGAAATGACTAAGATCCAAAGATCTTAAATCTAACCTAGGAATGGCATTTGGCATATCTAGTATTTTTAGGGATTGCTCCCAAAGGAAATGATGCCCATTCTGAACGCATGAGAAAACAAACGGAGAGAACCTTCATATTTACACTTCAGTAATGGCCTGAAAAAAAATAATCTTAAATCTCTACCTGTGATCTGGAAAATGGCTTGTGTCAAAACAAAACTTCAAAACTCTTACTTAAAAAGAAGCGGTCGTAGCTTAATTTCAATTCTAAAGCGAAACTTTTAACAAAATTAACTCTAAGAAAAGGAGCTTCCATTAAATAGAAAGCAATCACGACTGCCCGACCAACATCATCTGAGAAGGTTGAATCGATAATAGCATAGGATTTGTTCAAAACACAAGGGAGACGACAAGGGAAACCCTAACCCCCGCAATAGCGCGAGTCCACTAAACCCACTTAATGTTAATATTCTTTATGAATAAATGAGCCTGTTTCTGAATCTGAACCCCAATTTAGTTTGGTGTACACATTTACATTATTTAAAAAATAAAGATTAATTAATTAATTTTTATATTAGCCATCTTGCAGTTTGACCTATCGCTTTGTTGTGTTGTCCATCTTGAAGTTTGACAAGTTGTAGGGTAGTGGGCCCAAAGAATTGCACAAATGGTAAATTTGTGGGCCCTCAGCATGAAACGTGGTGAGTGCAAAGTTTATGGTGCATAGCAAAGAATACGTGTTAATCTTAACTTCGCATGTGCTCAATCAGGAGTTGACTATGCTATTATTAGTTTTACTATTGTTTTCAATTTTCTTTACTAATAATTTGTTTATATTAACCAAACCGTTACTTATATTAATGCGCTTTGAATTCAATGCAATTGTATTATTATTATCTAACCTATTAAGTTCCTGTTATCATCAATACCATTGTTATCAATTTTCTTTTCTAATATTCCATGTTCGTTTTGTTATCTAACCTATTTCTTATTTCAACTAAATTTATTTTATCGATGTTATAATTTATATCATTGTTTAGTAATCGGTTTCTATTGTTTAAAAAATATTTATACGTGCTATCTATTTGTAGGAGTATACCTTCGTTACGGATTGTGTTGGACACACTAATCGAGTTACGCAGTTTTCCCAATCCAGCCTGTTGCTTCGTTTTATATGAACCTGCTCTGCGTGAGTGCTCAGAATTCTTCTATTGTTAATTCTGAGTTGTGGGTCCTTGCGTGCTCATTCCCGGTGGAATCGCCAACCTCAACCACGTTCGGTCTATGCCCATTGCTACGTTGTAATCCTCTAGCAACATCTTTTTTCCAAACCTGTGTTTCTAGCTTTTCTAGTTTCTTGTTCTGTCTCAATCGTGCCATGTGTCCCTCCTTATCTACCTTGAGCATTGCTGAGGCATCAATCACTATCCATAGGTCCTTCTGGATGGTTGCTACCAATTTCAAGTAATTTTTAAAGGTTATTGAAGATAATCACGTCAACTAAAATCTACTTTTGTGTATTTCCAAACGGATTGCTTTTTGTAGGTCTGGCTCTGTTTATGATGACAACGCATCCCTGTCTAACAAGTTCCTTATCTTTCTTATCGAGAGTTTTTATTCTATCTTCCAGACTGCATATGATTTCTCTATGAGGTGTCTGATTGCATATGATTTCTTTACGAGGGATCTGATTAGGGTAAGCGAAAAATTGACAAGGTTCTCTATGAGGTATCTGATTGCATATGATTTCTTTATGAGGGATCTGATTGGGGTAAGGGAAACATTGAGACCCTTGTATTTAATGGTATTGTTATTGCAATAATATCGGGCTTGTGATCTTCACTGACCCAAGTAAGAATGGTCCGTTTAAAAAACCATTTATGCAGTGGCTTGTTTTTTTGAAAAATCACTCACATGGATTAATGCTAACCCAGGACTATTTTTGCAGTGGCCTATTTCCTCGAAAAATCACTGACATGGATTAATGTCAACCGATGACAATTTGTGCAGTGGCCTATTTCTTTTACATTTTGGTGTGAAGGTTCCGGGCTCTGCAAATATTCAACAGAGTTTTTTTATTAATTTTCTTTTTGAAATTGGTTGTGGTTCATCGTTTATTGAACCTGTTTACAATCTAAAACATGTTCCCCTGTAGTCATACTCGTTGAATTCTCTTTACAGAAAAAAGATGGATTAGAACAAACAAGTACATGAAGACGCTAAACCTATCTTGCTTTTACTTTATTTGTAGGTGAAAATGATGTTTTTACACTGTGTTCAACTAAATGCCAATGTAATAGACACGTCTTATAAAATATTTTTGAATATACCATTCAAATAAAGATGGCCTCTGGTTTATGATATTAATGTGTTTATATGTCTTATAAAATATTTTTGAATCAACAATTCAAATAAAATGACCAAAGATGGCCTCTGATTTGTGAAAAGGTTATGGTGCATAGCAAAGCCTACGTGTTAATCTTAAATTAGCATGTTCTCAATCAGGGGTTGACTCTGCTATTATCAAATGTGTATTTAATGGTATTGTTACTGCAATAATACCGGACTTGTGATCTTCACTGACCCAAATAAGAATAGGCCAAACCATTTATGTAGTGGCCTGTTTTTTTGAAAAATCAGTCACATGGATTAATGCTAACCCAGGACTATTTGTGCAGTGGCCTATTTCTTTGAAAAATCACTCACATGGATTAATGTTAACCAAGGACTATTTGAGCAGTGGCCTATTTCTTTTACATTTTAACCGAGGACTATTTGAGCAGTGGCCTATTTCTTTTACATTTTAACCGAGGACT
>APFE030494636.1:14563-39348 GCA_000404065.3 Pinus taeda | reverse complement strand
CCTATTTCTTTTACATTTTAACCGAGGACTATTTGAGCAGTGGCCTATTTCTTTTACATTTTAACGGAGGACTATTTGAGCAGTGGCCTATTTCTTTTACATTTTGGTGTGAAGGTTCTGGGCTCTGAAAATACTCATCAAAGTTTTTTTTTATCAATTTTCTCTTTCAAATTTGTTTTGTCTGTGGTTCATAGTTTATGTTCAATAAACGTTCACTTGCAAATTTTGCCGTATGCTCAAGACAACTGAGATGCAACTCAAAGAACTACACTTTCTTAACCCCGACAGGGACTACCGCTACGACAGTGGCTCCCTAGTCTTAATATGTTTAGGGAAATACTATTTAATTTGGGTTTTCATCCGCTGTGGTGAAAGGGGTTATGAATTAGTCTCTTATATATATATATATATATATATATATATTATATATTATATATATATATTATATTTATTTATTTATTTATTTATTTTTTATTTTTTTTGTTATGAGTCTTATTTGAACACTGTGCTTAGTTTTCACACCAGACATTCTTCTTGTATTACAATAAGCTTTATTTATGCTCAATCGATGGTTACAGTTTCCCTCACGGAATGACTCTGGAGGATATATGACATTATTTGGTCAACGTTTGAGTTTAGTATCATTTCCCTGCTTAGGTGCATACTATATATTATATATATATTATATATATATATATATATATATATTATATATATATTATATTATATATATATATATATATATAGATATTGTCAGGATCAGAGGTATGAAGTTAGACACAAGATAAAGAAAGTCGAGACTGTAGAAGAAGAAAAAAGGAAGGCTTACGCACCAATCTCGCAAAGAAGATGAGGAGCCAGACATTAGGAAACTAGAAAGAAACATTAGGTCTGATAGACCAATTTGGTTTCAGTGGCGTTAAACACCTCATCATCAATTATATATTATATATAATATATATATATATATATATTATATATATATATATATATACATATATATATACATATATAATATATATATATTATTTATTTTGTTATGAGTCCATTTCGAGCACTGTGCTAGTTTCAACACTAGACATCTTCTTGTAATTACAATAAGCTTATTATGCTCAAATACGATGGTTACAATTCCCTCAGGGAATGACCTCTCGAGGATATATGGCATTATTTGGTCAACATTTGGTTTAGTATCATTTCCCTGCTTAGGCGCATATATATATATACACACACACACACACACACACACACACCATTGTGTTCGGTAAATATACAACATAAAGTACGTCATAAAATCACAAATATTCTAAGTAAATTATTCATAGAAAACTGAGATATCAAACATGCCATTGCTTCACCAATAAAACTGAGAAATTAACTATATGTTGCATCAAATACTTTTAGAGAATCGAATTCACACAATTCACTTTGTAAAGAACTGACACACACACACACACACCTATATATCTATGTTTTTCCTTATATCTCAGTTCTTTACAAAGTGAATTGTGTGAATTCGATTCCCTAAAAGTATATGATGCAGTGGTATAGTTAATTTCTTAGTTTTATTGGTAAAGCAATGGCATGTTTGATATCTCAGTTTTCAGTGAATAATTTAGTTAGAATATTTTCAAATTTATGATGTACTTTATGTTGTACATTTACCCAACATAATTGTGGTATATGTATGTTGAATAATATAAACTTGTATCATTTCCATTTAGATATTTCCAATTTTTGTCATCCCCAATTACAGTGGCATTTTTTATCATCACTCCTAGCATTTTTGGTGGTTTAGTTTACCTCTTAGCATGGCTATATGAACTGGTCGTGGGATCAAATGCCATAAATTCCTAAATATTGTCTATTGTTGTTTCTCAGATAAATGGACTCATGTATTTGAGACTGTGTATGGATATTTAACATATTATTTGACCATGACTCGCAGTAATTACAAGGTCAAATAAATTATACTCGAAATAGTTTTTTTGGCACCATGTAACCTCCACAAGCACTTAATTCTTTCGTCTGCACAATCTTCTTTATTCAAATAAGTGTTTAAATTTATATTCCATCACTAACCTTTTTATTTGTAACCAAACTTCCAGCGATAATATAATGTCTCATCCCCTGTACTTGTGTCCATGGATATTGACTCAAAATAATTACGAATTTTCATACAATTTCTCATATCGATGTTTCACCTACCCTTTGATAGGAATAAATCATATTAATTATAATTATTATAAGTTTTCTAATCCACATGTCAATTCCTTTGATTTAAGTGAATTTCATAATAATTAATCCTGACTATCGTTGCATGATTCCTATTTATATACTCTTTTACAGTATCGAACAATCATAATAAAAAAATACTAACCCTTTATAATTATCCAACGTTCTAGAATACTGAGTCATCATATCCACTATCATCATCATCCATTTACAGTACTGATAAATTTTAGCAAAAAATCTGTCACTTATTCATTTACAATTCTATAAAAAAAATTACAACAAAGATTACCATTTAATCCTCTACAATACTGGAGAATTTGTGGGAGAAAATTCTAACCAAAAGATGACCAGGAGAACAATTACAAATGATTACTTTTCATCCCAACCTTGAACTGTAGCCTCCATTTCCCCCCGAGTTAAGATGTTCTTTCTAGGGAAAACAAGAATCAACAACCCATATTGATCCCTTCAATAGTTATTTTATACTTTTTCTTCCATAATGAATTTTTCCTTCAGTGGCGTCTCGCTTTTATTGTTCTCATCACCACTAGCCTAGTTTTTTCCTTTAAAGCCCACTTTTTTCTCTCGGTACACTTTATTCTTATTCAAGCTTAGCATATTTTCCCAACTAAGTGATTTAATGGATTTTCTCTCCTATCGGTTGAATATTATCTAGAATCTTCATCATAGAAGAGTTATCTCAATCTCATTTACCAATGATATTTTTTTATTTCTTTGGAAAGAATGTCGTACTCAAGTGATTCATTCCCAAGCACTTTCAATCCAATTATTTACTTATTAATAAAATTATTTATTTATATAAACATTTCAATGTAATTCATGGATTTTCTGCCATTCACACTAACATTTTTTTTCCCATGGAAAAATCGTAATTTTATTCATACTGAGTAAAATTACATGTTGTAGAAGCTGAAACAACATATGCTTTATCAAAACTTGCCCCATTGTAAAATAGGATCTAAAATAATTTACTGTCTAAATATGCTTTCACACCTTTCCTTTTTTTGACTTTCTATAGACCATCATTGTTGGGCGTGGTTGTTACAATAGTCATTTGTGCTTTGTTTGTGGTAGCCGGGATTTCTTTTTCAAAATCTAAGCTTTCTCTAGAGTATGCTCGCTTGCTGCCTCCAATTTCTTGCCCTGGGGTGCGCTTCTCACTTTACTGTTGTGGATTGGATGTCTTGGGATCTATTGCATATTCAATCTTATTTTCTTCATTCTGTAGGTTGTGTGGAGTGATTTTTTTGCTGGGTTCTGGATTATTTCGTGGATATTCTGTTTCTTGAAATATGTTAGTGGTTTCTATGTTTTTTCCCTCTTCTCTGTCATCTACCCATGTGGCTGAAAATTGCCATCCTTTCAGCTTTGGTGGCTCTCTTCTTTTCCTGACTTTTTTGTTTTGTGGGCATGCAATTTGTAGATGACCAGTTTGACAACATACGCAACATTTGAAGGTAGTGTTTTCATAGTCAAGTGGTTAGGCCGATTGCTTTTCATTGTGGAGTAACAGGATGTGATCTCACAATCCTTCACTGAGATCAACTTCCACAAAGATCCTGGCAAATGTATAGATATCCTTGTATAGGGGCTCATTGTTTGCTTTTAAGAATTTCCCCAAAGCATTGCCAATGCCTTCTGATACTTTGAAGTGCCAAAAGTGTAGAGGTAAGTTATATAACTTTATCCACACGGGAATTTTGGAAACCACCATGGTGTTTGGGTCTAATTCTAGAAACCAACATGTCATAAAAAGGCTAGCATTACCCCAGAACCATGGTCCCTCGTTTAATGCATATTACTTATCATTTACTGTGTCGAATTTGACAATAAAAAACCCTTTTTAGTAGAGATGGATATCGCAGTTTTTTGTGCATATGGAGTAAATCCATTGACGTAGGGTTTCTGATTGGGGCCAAAAACCATTAAACCTGCATATCACTTCTTTAGATAAATAATCAGCATGTATTTCATTTACCTCAGGTACAATAATTGTTAATGCTGGAAACTATGTTGTTTGCTCGATGATGTAGGCACCAGAAGTTGTAGCTTGTTGTTCTATTTGTGCTTGAGATTCCATCTTCCATTTTACTACATCTTTGAAGGAAACATGTTTTTTTGAGCTTGTATCGGAACAGCCTCCACGAAGTCTTGTGCTAAGACAGATGGTTGAGTCATTGCCTATGTCGTATTCTTTTAGTTTGAACTCCTCCTGCAAAAATTTTCTTACGTAGATCAGGAGTTGTTTGCAGGGTGGGATTCAAATCCTTTCTTGTATCCTCTATTTGAGTGTTTTAATCTTCTCCCATATCCCTATCTTGATGTATACTGTGTTCCCTTCCATAGATTTGATAAAGAGGGTACTTTGTGTATCTTCGAGCATATCAGGAGAAGGTGCTTCAGGATCTAATGTTGGGGTGTTTGTCTGTTCCTGAACAATTGTTGCCTCTCTCTATTGACAACTCTAATCTATGATCTAGGGCTATGATCCAGGATAGAGAGGAGACTTTATGTGACTAGGCCTCCAGATCTGGGCTTATTGTAGGTTGTTTTGTTTGTTGACTGCCATATTTATTTTTTTAGTGGAAGATCTATGGTTTATACACCAATTCTTCTTGCCATACTAGCCTTGTTCTATGCATAGGGTCTGTGGTTCAAGCCAGAGTGGTATCATGTCAGCTACATGCCCCTAGATCTGAGCTGTGTGCTGCATTCTAGGGCAGAAAGGAGGCTTCTGAACATGCCTCCATATTTTGGTTTGATGCGAACTGTTATGTCAGTTTTGTGCCAGATCTATTGGATCCTTGGCATTTCTATTGTTAATATGCCCTTCCGTGGTGAGAGAGATCAATCGGGTCCATGCAGAAGCCTTTCAGAGTCTACACTATCAAATTATGTTTTGTAGAGAAGGTACGTGTAGGACACATTATCCTAGGCCTCAGATCCGATATTGTGTTGGCCAACATATCTAGCATTATCGATGTCTCCTTTCCTCCTCTCATCGTATTTGTTGCTCAGAGAGACCAGTTCAGTTGCAAATCACTGGAGATGTCGTGCTCTCGCCCACTCTGCAATGGGCTTAACCTCTTCACTGTCATTGTTTCTGTTCATTGCCTCCCATCCTCCATGGCCGAGGTATAGTGTAGAGGAGGGTAATCGAACTTCCATGGCATGGTCACTAGGGTTCCTCGGTTCAGTCGCAGAGCTCCTAGCTAGAATACGTCCACCATTCACACTAACATAACTCAGTGAAAACAGAGAAACAACGTTACATAAACAAAGGGGTATTAATATATATATATATATATATAGAGAGAGAGAGGAGAGATATATAGAGATATTACAGAAATGTATGTATATATATATGTATAGTATATTATAATATGTATATTGTAATATATATATATATATATGTATATATGGATTATTATATATATATATATATATATATATATAATATAGAATAATATATATATACACACATATATATACAATATATAACAAATACCACATAAAATATACACATATTATACATATACACATATATATACAACACAACACATACACAACACATACACACACACACACAGATATATATATATATATATATATATAATAGATATATGAATATATGAAAATACAGGTAATAAGATATTTTCAAATGGAATGAGAAGATTTTTTTTTGGAGAATTTGTGTTAAAAATTGTTCAAACATCTGATGTTTGAATAACTTGTAACACAACTTCTCCAGAAACATTTTCTTCTCATTAGGTAAACTTATGTATTTAAACACATGATTCAGTCCAATTTATCATATATATTCTGAATGTAATGTGTGCTTTGTTACAATATTAATTGGAAATACATATTCATATCATCTTTCTTTTAATTTGTCAATTTAATTAAAAGGTCATAAATGAAATAAACTATTGGGATTGAGTCATCGTCTCAGTAGATTTATTAACTTTTCCTAGGATATCATGGGTTATTTATTAGTAAATTTGGGTCATTGTGTTGGTTGGGAGGCATTGGGTAAACTTGTTCTTAGATTCTAAAGTACTTATCATCTATTCATTTGAGTTGTAGTAAGTTTTTCAATTGTAGTATCATCGAATTCATTTGAGTCTGGTGTTTGTTGATGGTTTTACACTGTCAGGGATTGGTGTTATCCTGTCTATGTTATATCTATGCACAAGGAAGTTTTAGTGTTTATTTTGGTATTGTAGAATTTTGTCTTCCATGGTTCTAGATTGTGGTGAGATTGAGATTTTTTTGTCATTGCACCTGTAGTGTGGAAATACGGTGATGATATAGTGGTCTTAATATCTGGAGCTCATAGATTTGTGTCTCATCCTTATTCTTGCTTTATAGGCCAAGGATCTTTCAGTTGTTTTCATGGGTGTTCCCGTTTAGTAATGTTCAAGCATCCTAGAAAGAGTGTGAGTAATTGGAGGGGTTGAGGAGTAATTTACACTATAATGCACAAAAATTGTTTGCCCTTTCTCTTATGATTTTGTGGCTACCTTCTTTGATGCAATTCCTCTAGAGGTGAGAAAGTAAATTACATTTTTGGAAGTTAAAGGTGCAGGGGACCACCCCTATAATTTAGACTCTGAGGTGGTTGGAGAGGATATGAAATGGGTTCCTCATCCTTGTAGATTAAGGAAAAGGCAACTTGACCTTCTGAATTCGTTGGTTTTACATTAATAAATGATGACCATGTTGCCATGGATATTCCATGATTGGAAGTAGAGAATTATAATGTATTTTTCTCATTAGAGGATATTGAATGCATGCTTTGTAACCAAAGGTTTTCTTAGACAATTTATATTCTCATCCAACTCATGTAGAAGGATTTCCAGTGATAAATTTTTCCTATGGTGATCTAACAGATCCTATGGATGATAGTACTCAAGAACTGAATACAATATCCTCTTATCATGACTAGAGATGGTGAGTTTTCATGTCCTTCTATCATCAATTTTGGCGTGCATTATCCCAATTATGACCTTTTCTTGGAGTTCATCATTATATTTTGGTTGAGAACTACATTTCTTTGGAATATATTTCTTGTTGAAAATATATCTTATAACAAGGAGAGGAATCTAGTTCCTCATTCAAGCTTTTTTTTGATATCACAGTGGATTAGCTAGTGTTATTATTGGTTTACTGTATCTATGGATCGCCAAGTGTTTTTATGGTTATCCCTTTTATGCTATGGCCTCTTTGGGTTTTGAATTGGAGGATTATGGCTCTTGATGTTATGTCTTTAAGATATATGAATCAATGTTTTTTTTTTTTTTATGACACTATCTCTATTGACTTACATGCATTATTTTCCGTGATGCTCACTTATGGGTTGTTTTATGGTACACAACCATTGTTGTTATTAATGACACACCTACCATTATATTTGGATATGTGGGACTATGTTGGATGGCTCCAACAATTCATTTGGACTCCTTCACATTATGAACCTCTTGGTGAGTTCTCTTTATATGGATTTGTGTGCATTTGTTCTAATGACCACTCTATCACTATTGTTATTTTTTGTAGGTTTATATACACTTGTGTGTTGCTATTAATTATGGACCTTTAAACATTGAATCTTGTTTTGGATCTGGGTACATTATGGCACATTGAATCTCTTTATGGTTTTGGGTGTGTTATGGCTAATTCCTATTGGTTCTACAGATTAATGGCTCTATTCATATTTCGTAAAGCTTTGATATGGATAATGCATATGATTTTGGTGAAATGTTTCACTAAGGTTGATGATGCTAGGTCTTGTTAACTATTTAGTTTGCATTATGTTATTTCCTATTATCAAAGAAGCGTGAATCAATATGTGGTGTAACAACCTCAGGTAAAAAGTTCATGTAATAAAGGACAATAAGGATAAAAATAATGAGACCAAGTTCATGGGACATGTATTCCAATAGGAATGTTGGGAAATTAAATATAGTGGACATCATTTTTTATTTATTTATGGCTGAGGACATTGCAAGGAAAATAGGAATTAATTGGAATTTTATTTATGAAAATAAAGGGAAAAGGAAGAAAAGGAAGTTGAACAAACACATATTTGCATGAGAGGGAAATTAGAAGAAAAATGAACGAAAATGCAGAAAATAGAGGCCTCAATGATAAAAGGGCTTATGAGTATCAATTGACAACTTTTTCTAGTTGAGCTTTTTCTCATTTAGGTTTGTCAGTTTGGCTTCAGAATTTGTTTCTGTGAGAGAGAGAAGACCACCAAGAGGAGAAATAAAGGAAATCAAATGAAGGAAGAGGAAAAGCAAGGAAAAACAAAGGAAGCAAGGAGATGGTTAGATCAATAGCTTCAGCAGAAGGGTTTTGTAGGTAACACGTTGCATGTGTGATTTCCTAATTAGGTGTGAATGCATGGTACATTTTGTTTATTTGGTCCATTTGTTCTTATTGGAATGTGTTTTGTCATGTCTGATAGAGGTTTCAACCTTCCCTTACCATTTCCCGGATAGCCATGATGTGATAATGTTATTCTCTCATTGAGCTTTTGATTGTCAAACGATTTTGGAACCGAGTAAGGTGGTCTCAAGAAAATTCCCAAGGGTTAGGGATGGAGATGGATTTCTCTAGGAAGCCCTCAAAAAGTTGGTGGATATGGGAAAATTCTTGAAGGTATGATGAAGGAATTCTGAGGCATCCAAGCTTGTTTTGGTTTCATTTTGGTGAGATGGTGATAGTTCAATGGTGGAGGTTTTTTAACCTCAAAATTCCCTTGGTTGTTTATGTCCTGGTTTATCCCATGAGATCCCACATTCGTCCTTTGAATATGGCATGAGGATGATTGACTAGAATAAATATTTGGTTAAGCTCAATCTATGGTCGGGTGGTACGTGGAAGTCCCTAACTTGGTTGGATTTTGAATAAGTTAATACGAGTTATTTTACTATTTTGTTTTATGAGCACTAATAATTGTTATTATGCAACTTTGATGGTTATTCTATCATAGTTAATATTTTGACTATATGTTGGTTATAATTATTGTTCTATAACATGTTCTAGATCTGTCTCTTGTTTTGATTTGATTAGTTGGTGAATGGTTGATGAAAGAATGTAGTAACAAGTATTTTTGCAACTACCTAAAGGGGAGTTAGACATTTTCATTGATTCACAACTAAAGAATGAAGATTTACACTTAGATATGCATTCATGACTTGTAGCTTACATGTTTACCACATGTTTGACGAAATTCTTGTATGTCCTCATCTGTCTAGTCCATGTTTTTGACTCAATTTTGTATTTTTATCCTTGTCATCATTTCGTTTATGATTATGGAAAGTATTAGATAGTTATGGCTAGTTTTCTTGACAATGGCTTGGAATTTTGGTTCAGATCTCGGGACCGCACCCGCTTAACTGGGAAAGTTGGGTCACAACTACATGGAAGCACTATGCTGCATGTAGTAGGAGGCCTATAATCGCACCCAAGCTTTGCAGTATATGTGGCTTGGTGTCTAGGTTAGTGAAAAAGATCTGCAACTCAAATTTTTATCACCTAGGTAGTCCTTTGGCCCCTAATTGTCTTATAGCCCTGAGGGATGTTGTGAATTTTCAGTTTGATGACAATTTGTAGCAACCACTTCCTTCACTAGAGATTGGAGGTCAAGGCGTGTGATACTAACTCTTTATCTCATGTTTACCTTTGATAGCCCATGAAATTACGTAATTGTGGGAGGGGCTATTACATATTGGTATCAAAGCTTCCAAGTTCAAATAGTTGGACTCAATGGGCTAGATGCATGTTGTTATGCATGCATTGTTATGGTTATGATTGTTGTGCATGAGGTCATGATATGCAGTTAGTGTTATCATGCATGATGTCAACATGTTGATATGAATATGTATATATATGTATCATTCTAATCTAGACTGGTTTGTGCAAAGAAGGCAACCTCCCATGAACTTCACTAAGGTATGTTTGATTATGTGACATGGTATGTTTGCAAGAAGAATATCAGAGATGATAAGCATAATGTTGGACTATAGCTCATGTCACTCTCATTATATATCAAATGAAAAACAAAGAGACGAGTACTCTCCTGACATATAAGATATCTTGAGAACTTTGAAGGCAAAAATTAGAATTTGCAAGACAGATAATGAGAGGATCATTTATCCATAAGAATGAATTGGTAGGGAATACGAAAAGAAAATAGAGTTCATTCTATTGATCCTTCAGACTCTTTCAGTTTTTCAAAGATAAGGACAACTAGAGATCAATTATGGATAGGACGATATGACCAATGTGGCATATGGTAGCAGGTCTCATGAAGGTCTCATGGAGATGGCAATGTGTCATGGTCAAAGGTGGTAGATGGATTGATACACCTGACAATAGAGGCATTGGTTATGGTATCTATTCTAGTTCTGGTTTAGATAGGAATCATGGTCAACATTGGTATCATCCTTATGGGAGGAGTGCAAGCGGATACTTTCCATATAAGTTTAATAAACCCAAGCCTCTTGCATTCGATGGAGAGTTGAAGAGACTAGAAGTTGTAGAAGCATGGTTTCTTGGAATGAAGAAGTTCTTCGAGCTACATGACTATACAAAGAACATGAAGGCCAAACTACCTATTTTCAATCTCAAGGGAAAGGAAAATATTTGGTGGGAAGATATAAAGTGTTTCAAAGGAATCAAGACATAGGAGTTGTGCTAGAATGAATTCAAGGGACTTTCAAGAAATAAGTACTTGTGAGAGAAATACTATTATGGTAAGGCTAAGGAATTCTATGAGTTAAGGATGGGATCCATGATGGATGAAGAGTATGTGAATAATTTTTAGGAATTGTTGATGTATGTGTTGTATCATAAGAATGAGAAAGAAAGGTTCCTAGATTCATCAGTGGACTACCATTAGAATAAAGGATCCAATTGCGTATGATGAGTCTCAATTGGTGGAGGAATTCATTAATAAGTTGAAGCACTGTCGTGAGAAATCAAAGCATGAGACTGAGCCTAGTCATTTCTGGAAAGGAAATGACATGACGAAAAGAAAATGGTTGCTGAAGTGGGAAACAAATCAGTATTTAGGTGACAAAGAAAATGTCTCTCCTTACAAGAATTTCAATACGTTAGAGAAGGGAAACAAATCTCAACCTGGAGAGAAACAAAATAAGGGCAGTGGTAGAGAAACATTGTCGTGTTAGATATTTTGAAACGGTAATCACAAGAAAGATTTTCCATTGTATTAGGGTGGAAGATGTCAAATGTACAATGATCAGGAGGTGAAGACAGTTGAGAATGTTGGAAAAAGTATTCCTGGGATCTATGCAACATTTGATAACAAGTAGGCAAATCACCAGGAATCCATTGTTGAGATGGAAGGTAAGATTTGTGATTTAGTTATTTCCATTTTGATTGATCCTAGATCTAGTTATGACTATGTTAATCCTGACCTGGTGTTAAGTGTGGACTTAGTAAATAAACACATGTAGAGTCTTGGTTGTTGTAGTTAGATACATATACTAAGAAAATAGTTCATCATTGGGTGAGATATTTTTCTTTTGAGCTAAATGGTATGCCTACATTAGCACATCTGAATGAGCTTCCTTTAGGTTCATACAATATCATTTTTGGTATGGATTGGTTGTACCTCCATAGGACTAAGTTATATTGTTAGGAGAAGGTTATTGAGTTCTTGGATGCTCATGGAGAGAAGAGAATCTTGCAGGGTAAGAAGAAACCTACATTAATGAGAATGGATACAACTATGCAGACAAAGTGTAGTTACTTGAAAGGATGTCTCGTGTTTGCAGTTCATATTTCTAGTGAAAAAGGGAAGGATGTTGAGGATTCCAAAGTCTCGAAGAGTTACCCAACTTTATAGCAGTTTGACGATGTATTTCCAGCAGACATTTCAGAGTTACCACCTCATAGGGAAGTGTACATCTCTATTGAGTTGGTACCAAAAGAAACACCAACATCAAAGGAACCTTACATGATGAGTACTCCTGAGATAACGGAACTAAAGTTTCATCTTAAGGAAATGATTTTTAAGGGATACATTAGGAAAAATGTATCACTTTGGGGTGCACTAGTGTTGTTTATAAAGAAGAAGGGTGGTAGTCTTAGGTTGTGTATTATTTATAGGAAGTTTATAAGGTGGCAATCAAGAACATGTACCCTTTTCCATAGATTGATGAATTGTTTGGTCAACTAAAAGGAGAAGCAATGTTTTCAAATATTGACTACATATCATGATGCCATGAGGTACGTATTAAAGAACATGACATCTATAAGAAAACATTTGGTACCATGGGTGGGAATTATGAGTTTGTAGTCATCTCGTTTGGTCTTAATAATGCTCCAACTACTTTCATATGTTTGATGAATAGTGTGTTCTATCCTTATCTAGACAATATTGTGATAGTATTCATTGATGAAATATTGATATATTCTAAGAATGAGGAATAGTGTGCAGAACATATGGCAACACTATTAATATTTCTACGAGAGCATTAGTTGTATGCTAACCTTAGTAAGTGAAATTTATTTTTGACATAAGTTCATTACATGGGACATGTTTTTTCCAATGAAGGTATAATTATGAACCCAAAATATATCAAAGCTATCATCGAGTGGAAATCTCCTAGGAATGTGGATGGGGTGAAATTATTGATGGGAATAGCAGGTTATTACAAGTGGTTCATCAAGAACTTCTCATGAATTTCCTATCCTATTACATATTTTCATAGGAAATGAAATAATTTTGAATGTTATCGAGAGTGTGCAACTTGTTTTGAATAGTTACAAAATTTCTTTACAAATTATTTGTTCTTGGAGATTGCATATCCAAAGAAAGAGTTTATTGTATATACAAATGCTTGTAAGAGGGGACATGGTGGAGTCCTGATGCAAGAGGGATAGGTGGTATGATATGAGTCAAGGAATTTGAATGAGCACGAACAAAACTATGTGACTCACAATCTTGATTTGGAAGCTACCATCCATGCTTTGAATATGTGGATACATTATCTTTATGGAAAGATACTCATCATTTTGAGAGATCACAGTGGGCTGAGGTACTTGATTGACCAACCCAATCTACATGCTAATAAATCTAGATGGCTAACTACACTTGTGAGTTTGATTTAGAGATCATGTACAATAAGGGTAAGCAGAATAGGGTTGAAAATGATCTTAGATGAAGAGTGTAGGTCAATCACATTGCAACAATGATTCCTTCTGGGAAAAATTTACATGAGCGGATTTTACAGGCATGACAACATGATGACAGATATCAACAGTTGAGACACATGTTACAACAGCAAGGTGCAAGTGATATGGATGAGAAGTATCATCTCACGACATATAGCTTAGTGAGATTCAGGAACATGATTTATGTACCAGATGACTTTGAGCTTAGGAATCCTATCTTGAGGGGGTTTCATGTCAAGTTGTATTCAAGTCACCCAGGATATAAGAAGACATTGACATTTTTTAATAAATTCCATCGTTAGTCAAACTTGAAGAAAGTGGCTGTTGTGCTTGTTATGTGATGTTTGGATTGTTGGCAGGTAAAAACAAAATGTAAGCATCCATGTGGTTTTTTACAACCGATTCCAATCCCAGAATGGAAATTGGATGTCATTTCCATGGATTTCATTATAGGTTTTCCAAGGACATTGATGCAACATGATTCTATCATGGTTGTGGTTGACAGGTTAAGGTAGCCCATTTCATTGAAGTTAAGTCTATCGATTCAACTAGTGAGGTAGCTCAAATTTTCATTAGCGAGATAGTGAGGTTGCATGGTGTTCTTAAGGAAATTGTATGAGATATAGATTCCAAGTTCACTTATAGGTTTTGAAAAGAGTTGTTTGTAGGTTTAGGGATAGAGTTGGCTTTCTGTAGAACTTATCATTCGTAAACATATGGATATGTAGAAATTGTCAATAGGATTCTTGAGGATATGTCAAGGATGTATGTCTGCATTAGTGATGGAAGTGGGAAGAGTATCTTCCATTGGTTGAGTTTTATTATAATAATGGGTATTATGAATCTTTGAATATGAGTATTTTTGAGGCACTTTATGGGATATTTGCAATAGTCCTATCAGTTGGAGTGATCCAACTAACAGTGTGTTAATTGGACTAGATATGTTGGTAGATATGGAAGAGGAAATGAAGGTTATTAAGAGGAATTTAGACCTCACACAGGATAGGTAGAAGAGTCATGTAGTTTATAACATGGTATTTTAAGGGTTTAATGTTGGGGAAGATGTGTATTTTTGCATCAAGCCCAAGCGGAGCTCCTTGAGGATTGGATCATGTGCCATGTTGGCACCTCAGTATTGTAGTAATTTTTAGATCATTGATAGGACTGGACAAGTGGCCTATAGACTTGCATTGCCTTTGACAGTGAAAGTCCATGATGTTTTTGATATTTCATTGCTTAAGTGATATGTGTAGGATGTTTATCATGTGATTGACTGGTCCATATTGAAAGTGGAGTGAGAGGGAGAATTCTAGCTAGAACCTCAACACATATTGCAACGAAAATAGCTCATGCTTCGAAACTGAGAAATAAAGTTAGTTAAAGGGAAATATAAAAATTTTGGTACCGATGAAGCTAAATAGGATATGGTAGATTAGATGCAGGCTTTCTATCCTTCATTATTTACTAGCTCAAGAAAATGAGTTTTTAGTATATGTATATATGTGTATGATTATAGATATCGCAATGAGCTATGTGATAAAGCTCCAATAAGAAATATGATTATCATATTTGTCATGTTGGTCATGGTTTGTAGTAGTTGTTCATTGTAAATATTGTGTCGAGGGTGATTGGTTGAAAGAAATGGTGACCTGTTTGGATTTTGAGTAAGTTAATTTTGGTTTGAGCGGGCTTGACCAAGGTTCAAATTATGTTGTGTACCAAAAAAACCCTCAACTACTGGCCCTTTCAGTAATGACCCAAAAGCAGATCACAATCTCACCAGAAGAAGTTCTGGGAGGTTGTAGAACTAGGTTTCCACAACCGAAGGGATATCCAAAAAATGGAACGATGAAATCACATCTATTTTATATCAATCTTCTAACTTTACATGCATAAGGACTTCACACAGATGATTAATATAAAGAAACAAATAAAATTCAACACATAATAGCATATCTTATAGTTTTTCGCATTACTCAGTAAAAATCACACATAATCAGATACAGAACAATAGAAATATAAGAAGTACAAAGACACAATACTTCCACAAAACTTCTTATTTATTAAGTACATATTTAATTACATTCACTTCTCCAACCTACTCACTTAGCCGTATGTGGTCTGCGCACTCAACTGTAGACTCTTGAAGGTCTCCCTGCACTAAGCTATGGAGCCTTCTCCAAAACTACAAACTAGAGACACAAAAATAGAGATTCACTTATGCTTCTAACATTCAAATTCTAAGATGGTATGATTACAAAGTATTACATTTCCTTTTATACAATTCATCTATACAAAAACCATGGTCCACATACCATGGATCCATAAAACAGGGACTACTACGCACTATCCCATCCCTAAGGCCCTAAAAGTCAACTCAATTAATATTTCTTCGCCAGCTCCACGTGCTCCACTCATTATTTCGTAGGGTCTTTAACCCAAAATTTCGACCAAGTTGGGCCATGCCCAACATACCCCTAACACTCACCCATGACTTGTTTGGAGTTCCTCCACTTCAACATACTTGTTCTTCGTTGTGATGTCACTGTATACTGCGTTGTACTAGTGAAGTGTTTTTGCCATCAATTTTTTTTCCTATTGTGCTTCCTTCAGAGAAGCCTTTGTAGCAAGGCCAAGGGTCTTCTATTGTAGCTCTGCTTCCTTTTTCTTCAATTCCTTTAACCATTCATCTACTGCCTAGGAAAGTGTTAGGGCTTCCTCTTGCCACCACAGAGTCCTCACTTGTAAGATATGCACTTTCCTCCATATATCATCCATTTGTACATGAAGGTTCTTCGCTTAAGAAATGATAAAAAAATATTCGCAAGACTCATAAGGTCTTTACAATAGTCGGGATCTTATCACACCACTTCTACTTGATCTGTAGTTTACTCTCGATCTTCATGAAGTTTGGACCCTCCTGCAGTGAGGAAAAAATTTGCATTGTATCATCAAGAAACTTCCCACAATCTACCACCGTATATGTTATGCCTTTCATTGTTATGTTGAGGTCCTTATGTCTCTAATACTGAAACTATGGTGGAATACATGGTTGTAATCTTATCTGAAGCTCCCATATTTGTACCTCATAGTAAAATTTTAAGTCGGCAATGGCATCCTTTGAGTCTTTGATCACAAGCACAAGCTTCATGACCTTTTCTACTTGTGCTTAATCATCGCAGACCTTCACGTCTGAAACTATAATATAGGTCTCAACAACGACCTTCTCCAAATGTTCCCATTGATGCCCTTATTCCTCCCTTCATTGGTCACTTGCTTCAACTCTTGTTGTACTTTTGCTTTCATTGAATCCACCTTTTCTTTGATTAATGCAGGTATGGGCTAGATACATCCAGTTGCGCTTCATAAATGTTTTTCTCCCGTGCCTTTCCACCTTAATTTTTTTTTTTTAAATAGTTCCCTTTTTCCTTCCAACAACAATATTTCCATCTAAATTTGTTAGATTTCTTCTTCGGTGTAGTCATCTCTCCTTCATCACAACTCCATTTGACTTTGCCATACTTTTGAGTATCACACAACATTCTTCCCTCGATGAAGTTCCTTCCTCTACAATAGTTTATAGTCCCTTGAACACTTTCAACTACAAGTGGCACTAAGACTTTCTCCCCTTCATTTTTTAGTGTGACGGTTTAGGGACATAATCGTCCCTATATATTTTCAGTCTACTTCCATTCACTCGCACAAGAATTGTCTTTCCATTCAACTTTGCAAGCTAAACAACTTTGCCATATGTAATGTTCTTGAAAACATATGGACCCAGCCAATGTGTCTTGAATTTCCATATGAACATCGTGAACTTAGTGTAATATAATAATACAAGATCCCCCTCTCAAAATATCTACTTTTTGATGTGCCTGTCATTCCAAGATTTTTTTGTTGCTTTCTACACTAGTTGATGGAATCCTATTATGAATCTATCTTCTTCTAAAGCTAGTATCTATGACATTCATTCCTGCATCATGTCGGGGTCTTCCATATATATGAGAGCTGCAATTCTAAGGCTTGGCACAATATATTCCATAGGCATAACTACTTCTTGTCCATATGCCAACTTGAAAGCTATTTGTCCTGTTAGTTTCTTGCATGTAATTTTGTATGCCCAAAACACCGCTGGAATACTCAAATCTTAGTCACCTATGCTTACATTGCACACCCTTGTCAATGCATTCTCTAGAATCATATTAAAAGCTTCCACTATCCCATTTTCCTGAGGATGATAGGAAGTTCTCTTCTGATGGTAAACCTAAAATTCCTCAGTGAGTGCTTCAATTGTCTTAATTAAAAAGTGTGTTCCTTGATCTCTGATTAAGAGCTTTGGACAACCAAATATAGATAATATATATTTGAACATAAAATTTGTAGTGGTTTTTGCATTGTAATACTTCATTGTCTTCACCTTGGCCCACCTTGTCAAATAATCCGTCGTGGTGACCTAGGTGGATCTCTAGACACCAGGGGCATGAAAAAGGCTCAAAATTCAAAGTGGCAGAAAGTTGATTAACTTGGAATCAGATCGAAGTTCTCAATGCCCTAATTCCAATGGTGCAAATGACACTCCAATCCTAGTTCGTATGAAGAAGATAAAAGAAGTCAAAGTTGTGGGTTGACTCACGCATGTGGTAGGCTTAAGGAGGGCGCAATTTGGCAAGAACCTGACACCAGAATCTGGCCCGTTTACTTAGCAAATTTGTGGGTTCGTTAATGTGTCTTATAATGCCTAAGGTTTTGGAAAAACCAAAAATGGCTAGTGGTTATTAATTAAAAAAATTATTAAATGGGGTGGACAGTCATGACCCCTTCACCCTCAGAACCACCGAAACAAAAAAAATATATATTTTAATTGGGGTGGGCAGCCATGACCTTGTAGCCTCGGAGCCACACAACAAACAATGTTAAATATGGTGGGGGGCATGGGTTGTCAACCCCATCGCCTCTCCATCTCACCTAAGTACTACGGTGCAATAGAATGAGGGGAGTAGGCCACCAGGATTGATAGACCTTCCTCCCAAAACTATCATACAATGATTATGTGGTAAAAAATATGGGGGGTGGGATTTGATCCCCCGACCCCTCCTCAACGAACCATTAGTTTTAACCAATGCACCAAACAAATTTCTTGTTTAATCCATGCAATAAACATTAGATAGACATATATGTTCAGTGTGCTAGAGAGGACGAGCGTGACACATTTTTCCAGACAGAGGAGATAGAACCGTAAGCAGACCTGTGATAGGGGGTGAAACCTTGCTTGAGCACATTTTCTAAGGGGTCCGTTTTGGTCCAGTGTCTGAATTAGGCAAGTTTTATATTGACTTTTCACCTCTCAGCGACAGGAACTTAGTGGTAATGTTAGATTTTGCAACAAATCTCTCCATGTTTCAGCCATTTTCCAAAATGGAGATATAAGACTCTTTTTTTGTAAATGATGATTATACTATTATTTATCATGGCACTTAACGAATGAATGCCTCCCCATTGATTGAGTAGGGTCTAGAGACGTAGTCCAAATCGGACAAACTCCATTATCAATTCCCTTATCTTCTTTCATGCTTTTATGTGTTTCTCCTCTTCTCTCATGTGCACATTAAATTTCTATGGTTAAGCTGCAATTTACGCATGTAATTATTTAATACATCTATAAGGGAAAGATCATGGATCAAGTGGTATCAGAGCATGTCTTTGTAGATGTGAATTACATGTTTGTATTCTAAAAAGAAACAAGCTCCAAAGAGGCAAATGGAAAATAAAGTATTTCGATCTCAAAGTGGGGCGTGCACATCGAAGGACAAACATGGCAAATGAAGAGGCTTGTCATGAAGAGGAGCGCAATTTTTGCAAAAACTTCCATATAATGGAAGAAAATGTTGGTCAGTTGCTTTCAAGGATGGAGAAAGTAGAATAGAGAAATCTACAAGAAGAAGGTTCAGTGCATGGAAATGGCGGAGAAGAACCCCCTCATTCTCCTTGCACGAGTGAAAGGTCTTCTTCCTCTCATCACCATCATCATAGAAATTCAAGGGATGCATCTCAGAAAAACTTTTTTTAACTTCGACATCAAATTTCATCTTCCTGTGTTTAAGGATGAATGTAATGCAGAAAATCTTAATAAGACAGTGGCAACTATGCAGTAAGACATTGGATCCGATTCCGAAGATGAAGCATTGATCACAATAGCAGCAAAAAAGGTAGTCTTACACCTCATGTTAATTCTAAATCACATGAAGGCACTAGCTCAATAGATGAGGCTCTTCCTAACAAACAAAAGAAAATTGAGCTATTTCATATCAGAGTTGTCATAAATCATACAAAAGTGGAAACTCTATTTGATACTGGATCCCAAGCAAATTTAATTTCAAAGTCCTTTGTAAAGTAGCTAGGCTTAGAAACCAAACAACATCCAAAACCTTACCTACTTGTATGGATACATGATAAAGCAAAATTGAATGTAACTAAGCAGTGCAAGGTAAAATTTGTGATTTCTTTTAACTTAGTGGATGTGGTAGAACTAGATGTGATACCATTGGATATCTGTGGGATGGTGTTAGCGAGTCCATACCTATATGATAGAAAATCAATATTTTTTTGTCATGAAAACAAATACGAAATCACAAAAGATGGGGTAGAATATATTGTAAGGGCTTATCAAACTAAAATCAATGCCAGCCTTGTAAGTGTAGGACAAATGAAGAGGTTGGTCAATTCCAGTAAGGGTTTTATGCTTATGGTTTTAAGGAGGAAAGGTGTAGAATTATCTAATGCTTTCGAGGATTGTGATCATGTGCATAAAAATGAATTATGTGAATTAATTTCTAACTATGATGATATGTTTCCAAAACCAAGGGGATTACCTTTGAAGAGGGAAATCCAACATGAGACCCATTTGCAGCATGATGCTCCTTTGCCAAATATTGGCATGTACAAGATGTCGACTATTGAGATGGAGGAGATCATAAAGTAGGTACAAGAACTATTGAACCAAGGGGTCATCAGGCTGAGGACTTCTCCATGTGACTCACCAATTGTCTTAGTGCCAATAAAATATGGCACATGGAGGATGTGCATGGATTACTGAGAACTAAACAAAATCACAGTGAAAAATCATTACCTTCTCCCACCCGTTGATGATTTACTAGATCAGTTAAAGAATGTTTTCTATTTCACCAAACTAGATTTTCATACTGGCTATCACCAAGTCCGAATTGCAGAGCAAGATGTGTGGAAAACTGCCTTCAAGACCAAACGAAGGTTGTTTGAATGGATGGTGATGCCATTCAGACTTTGTAATTCTCCAGCCACTTTCATGATGGTCATGGATGATCTCTTTAGGCCTTTCATTGATGAATTTGTTCTTGTATATCTAGATTATATTCTTGTCTTTAGTAAAAGTTGGAATGGACATGTATGCCATGTGAAGAAATTGCTTGATGTATTGAAATATGAAAAACTCTACATAAAATTGTCAAAGGGTGATTTTGGGAAAACCTCTTTCGTTTACCTAGGTTAGATTGTTGGTCATGGTCAGTTAAAAATTGATCCTTCTAAAGTTGAAGCAATTGTAAATTTCCCTAAGCCTACTAGTGTAACTGAGGTTCACAGCTTTTTGGGTGTAGTACATTATTGAAGGAGGTTTATTCCCAATTTCTCTATTATTGCAGCATGTTTACACACATTGTCAAGTGTAAATCAAGTCTTTCAATGGGGAGGAAAGCAACTGAAGTCCTTCAAAGCATTGAAAGAAAAGATCAGTACTGCATTGGTCTTGGCCTTACTAGATCTCTAGCAGCCATTTGAGATTGAGATAGACGCCAATGAATATGCCATGAGAGTTGTATTGATGCAACAAAATAAGTCGATATGTTGCCATTTAGAGAAATTCTCTCAAGCTGTGATAGACTATCCCACTTATGACAAGGAGTTATATGCCTTGGTCCA
This sequence comes from Pinus taeda, assembly GCA_000404065.3. Classification (NCBI taxonomy): domain Eukaryota; kingdom Viridiplantae; phylum Streptophyta; class Pinopsida; order Pinales; family Pinaceae; genus Pinus; species Pinus taeda. The sequence continues at coordinate 17,931 of APFE030494636.1, read as the reverse complement.
GAGTGTGAAAAAGTGGAAACACTACCTGATTGGCAAAGAGACCACCATCCATACATATCATCAACCCTTGCAATATCTTCAGTCACAAACAAAGTTGCAAAAACCCCATCATTTCAAGTGGATATGCCATGGGAGTTGTATTGATGCAGCAAAAGAAGTCGATATGTTGCCATCTAGAGAAATTCTCTCAAGCTGTGATAAACTATCCCACTTATGACAAGGAGTTATATGCCTTGGTCCAGAGTGTGAAAAGGTGGAAACACTACCTGATTGGCAAAGAGACCATCATCCATACATATCATCAACCCTTGCAGTATCTTCAGTCACAAACAAAGTTGATTGTTGGGTTGTGTTATATTCTTTCCACACAGTTAACAGGGGGTTTGAGGGGTACCTGTAACCCCACTTTATGGGGTCCGGGGCAGCGCCCCATAAAATTTTTGTTTTGGACCCTATGTTAGGTTGGGTGAACCCACCTATGGTTTTGTGAATGATTTTTGCACATGTTTTTTGGACGCGATGGTTTTCGGTCCATGGGATTGGATGCGATGGTTTTTTGGTCCATGGTATTGGACGTGATGGTTTTTTGGTCCATGGTATTGGATGTTTTGACATGTATAAATATGTATTGTAATATTGAAAGGGATATAATGAAAAATCAAACTAGTAGTCCCGGTTTTGGGATCCAGGGGAAATCTCTGTGCATATGTGTTTTTTATGTGTTATGCTCTCGCATTGTTTATTTTTCTGTGATTTAGAATTCGTATGCAGGTAATTTCTGTACGGGGTTAAAACCTACATTTTTATATCAGAGTTGTTTTGGCTTCAAGGGGATGCCTTTGTTTCTAAGGGGTTTCGCTCAGGCCTGTGGTAGACCCTATTCAGTGGGAGATCTGCAAAGATCGATTCTGGTGGTGAAAGAAGATGGTGAGCAGCGGAAAGATAGAGATTGAGAAGTTCAATGGTCAGAGTTTTGAGTTGTGGAAACTCAAGATGGAGGATCAGTTGGTGGATCGCGGTAGATCCGGGTATTAAAACAACGAGAGTGACCGATGAAGAATGGAAGAAGTTGGATCGGAAGGCAAAGAGCACAATACGATTATGTGTCTCAAATTCAGTATTGTTGAATGTATCAGGGGAAGCTATGGCGAAGGCCTTATGGGACATGTTAGGGAATCTAAGTCTCTGGTGAATAAACTGTTCCTGCGGAAAAAGCTGTATAACCTAAGGATGAAAGATGGAGACTCGGTGACAGAGCATCTAAATGCATTTAATACTGTGGTAAGTCAGATATTATCTGTTGATATTAAAATTTCAGATGAAGATAAGTGCATCAGTTTGTTGTGTTCTCTACCAGACTCGTGGGATAGTCTGGTTATTGCAATAGGTAGCAATGCAACTGCTTTGCAGTTTAATGAAATAGTCTCAGCCTTGCTGACGGATGAGATGAGACGGAAAAATATGGACAACCAGAATGGTGATGCCTTGTCTGCACGAGGACGGTCCCAGAACAGAAACAAAAATAAGTCATCGAGTGGGAGATATAAATCTAGAGGGAGATCTAAATCTCCAGGAAAACCTACAAAGGTGGTGTGCTCGAAATGCGGAAAGGAAGGAAACTTCAGAAGGGAATGTAAATCTAAAGCTCCTGATAAAGGAAAGGGATTTGATGATGCTCCTTCTGCAGAGGCAAAAACCACCTCAGATGAAGGTGGGGATGTGTACTTGGCTTCTTCAACTACACATGTAGATCATGAGGCATGGTTGATTGATTAAGGTGCATCCTTTCACTTTACTCCTCATAGAGAGTGGTTCTGCAAGTATGAGAAATACGATGGTGGTGATGTCTTCTTAGGAGATGATAGGAAGGCTAGAATCAGGTCGCAGAAAAGTAAAGTTGAAGTTGCAAGGTGGAAGGGTTAGAACCCTTCCGGGTGTTCTGCATATTCATGCGTTGGCCAGAAATTGGATTTCTGTAAGCAAGTTGGATGATGCAGGTGTAAAGACAATGTTCGAGAAGGATACCTGCAAGATGGTTCGAGGAGCACTGGTATTGATGCGGGGACTTCGGATTGGAACTCTGTACGAGCTGCAAGGTAGCACTGTTGTTGACGGGTGCAATAGTTCTATGGTTCCTAAAAATGGAGCAGAAAATCTAGTGGTCTCTGGAGAGAAGTTGTGGCATCAAAGGCTTGGACATATTGGAGAGAAGGGCCTTTGAATACTTCATGGTAAAGGTATGGTAGAAGGTATGAGTAATAGCTCTCTGGATTTTGATTTCTGTGAAAATTGTGTATATGGGAAGCAGAATCGGGTGAGTTTCCCCTCTGGTGGTAAGAGGACGAAACAAATATTAGAGCTTGTGCACAGTGATGTGTTTGGACCTGTGAAAGTTCCATCACTGGGTAAGTCTGTGTACTATGTATCATTTATAGATGACTTCTCAAGGAACATATGGATATATTTCCTTAAGAAGAAATCTGAAGTCTTTGACAGGTTTAAAGAATTTAAGGCTCTGGTGGAAAATCATACAGAGAAGAAGATAAAGGTGTTGAGGACAGATAATGGTGGAGAATTCTACAGCAAGGAATTTGAATAATTATGTAAGAAGTGTGGTATAGCACGGCATAATACTACTCCATATACACCTCAGCAAAATGGAGTCGCAGAAAGAATGAACAAGACGTTGATCGAAAGGGCAAGAAGCATGCTCAGTGGTGTCAGGTTCGGACAGGAATTCTAGGCAGAGGCGGTGGGTACTGCATGTTACTTGGTCAACAGGTCACCTTCATCAGCGTTGGAGGATAAGACTCCACAAGAAGTATGGACTGGTAAGAAACCCTCTCTTTCACATCTGAGGGTATTTGGATGTGATGCATATGTACATGTTCCAAAGGAGAAACGAACCAAGTTGGATAGTAAATCTGAAAGTGCATCTTTATTGGGTATAAGGATGGTTTAAAGGGTTATAAGCTTTGGAACCCAGTCACACGGAAGGTTGTGTACAGTCGAGATGTGGTGTTTACAGAGGTGAAAGATGTTATCAAACATGAAGTCCAACCAAAGGAACCTGTGAAGATAGAGTTTGAACTAAAGGAGGAAGAATCAGACTCTGTAGCAGAGGAGGAATCAGAAGATGAAGAGCCACAAACTCCGGCTATCAAAAGATCAGTTCGAGAAAGAAGGCAGCCAGAAAGGTATAGTCCATCTTCTTTCTATTCAAATTTTGCTTTGTCTATCACTGATGATGATCTGAGAACTGTGAAGTAAGCAGTGGATTCAAAGGATGGAAAACTCTAGAAAGAGGCCATGGTTGATGAAATGGCATCTTTGCACAAAAATGAGGCTTGGGATCTGATGGAGTTGCC
>APFE030494636.1:0-12929 GCA_000404065.3 Pinus taeda | reverse complement strand
GGCAGCCACTCATGCAAGCAAGGAAGCAGTTTGGTTGCAAAGATTGTGTTCAAGTATGGGGTTAGTACAGGGAGCTATAAGGATAGACTGTGACAGCCAAAGTGCAATTTGCTTGGCAAAGAACCCTGCTTATCATTCAAAGACAAAGAACATTGATGTTCAGTATCACTTTGTGACGGATATGATAGAAGACAAAAGGGTGTTGCTGGTAAAGGTGGACACTTTGAAAAATAATGCAGTTGCATTGACAAAATTTGTGAGCTCTGATAATTTCTCTTGGTTTAGAGAAAAAATGGGCGTTTCAGGGTTGGAAAAATGACTAAGCTCTCCTATGGCCCCCTGTGGAAAGAAAACAAGTGGGAGATTGTTGGGTTGTGTTATATTCTTTCCGCATAGTTAACAGGGGGTTCGAGGGGTACCTGTAACCCCACTTTATGGGGTCCAGGGTAGTGCCCCAAACAATTTTGGTTTTGGACCCTATGTTAGGTTGGGCAAACCCACCTATGGTTTTGTGCATGATTTTTGCACATGTTTTTTGGACATGATGGTTTTCCGTCCATGGTATTGGATGGGATGGTTTTTTGGTCCATGGTATTGGACGTGACGGTTTTTCGGTCCATGGTATTGGATGCTTCAGCATGTATAAATATGTATGTAACATTGAAAGGAATATAATGAAAAATCAAGCTGGTATTCCCAGTTTTGGGATCCAGGGAAAAATCTTTGTGCATATGTGTTTTTTATGTGTTATGCTCTTGCATTGTTTATTTTTCTGTGATTTAGAATTCGTATGCAGGTAATTTCTATACGGGGTTAAAACCTACAGTATTGATGCAGCAAAAGAAGTCGATATGTTTCCATTCAGAGAAATTCTCTCAAGTTGTGATAAACTCTCCCACTTATGACAACGAGTTATATGCCTTGGTCCAGAGTGTGAAAAAGTGGAAACACTACCTGATTGGCAAAGAGACCATCATCGATACATATCATCAACCCTTGCAGTATCCTCAGTCACAAACAAAGTTGCAAAAATATCATCATTTCAAGTGGATGAGTTTACTTCAGCAGTTTCATCTGGTAATAAAGTATAAGAAGGGCAGTAGCAACAAAGTGGCTGATATGCTATCTCACCCTCCTATTTTTGCTTATGTTATTTTTGCATAATTCTTCATTATATTTTGAAATTTATGCTGAACAATATGCTAACAATGATGAATTTAAGGAGATTTATGCAAAAATAACCCATGGTTCACAGGTGGACAGCTATCACTTGCAGGGGAAACTATTTTATCACCTTGGCAAATTGTGCATACCCACAGGGGAAAGGGTCTATGTAATCTGGGAGGCCCACACCTCCCTTGAGTCTAGTCATTTTGGTGTTGAAAAAACTTTGTGTCATGTGAAAAGATTTTGTTTTTGGCCTCATATGAAGAACATCATGACTCACTATGTAAAGGGATGTGTGATGTGTTCTATTTCAAAGCCCTCTAATAGAAAACTCGGGCTCTACACACCACTCCCTATTCTGAGTCATCCATGGGAAAGTGTGTTGATGGATTTTGTAGGAGGTTTGCCTTTGTCTAGAGAAAGTGATGACTATTTTTATGTTGTCGCTGACTATTTTAGTAAGATGTGTATTTTAATGCCTTGCAAAAAGTAGATGACTGCAGAACAAACTACTTATCCTTTCTTTCAGCATGTTTGGGTCCATTTTGGGTTGCCCACATCAATTGTGTTAGATTGGGACTCTCGCTTTCTCAGAGAGTTTTGGACCAACTTGTGGAAGATGATGGACACCATGTTGAAAAGAAGCATGCCATTTCATCCACAAACTGATGCACAGACAAAGGTTTTTAACCACACCATGGTACACTTGTTGCGAGGCTATTGTGGAAAACATCCTAAGTTATCGAATGAGCATCTTCCATATGTGCAACATTCCTATAATCAAGCAATGCACTCATCTATGCATCGTTCACCATTTGAGACATGTCTTGGCTAACTACCCAAATATCCTTTCGATATGGTCTTTGGAAGGGAAGATGAATCTAGTCGACTTGATGATAGGGACAAAGCGCCGTGGTTCATTCAGTGGATCCAATCAATTCACCAAGCAGTATAGGAGTAGATGGAAAAAATTCAAGCCTGGTACAAGGCTCGACATGACAAACACTGAGTCGACCATCAATTTCAAGTGGATGACAAACTATGGTTCCATTTCAACAAGGACAGGATGAAGGGAGAAGGGAAGAAGTTGTGACCAATTTGGTATGGTCCATTCACCATCTTGGAGAAGATTGGAAACAATGCCTTCCATCTCGATTTGCCGACATATGTGCAAATGTACGCCATAGTGAATGTGGTAAACTTAAAGCTCTATGAGCCACCATTGATTATGGAAACCAAAGAGGTGGGATTAGTTCCTACAGTTGATGATTTTGTACCAGAGTATCTCAATGAGTTTCCTGAAGATATCATCCTTGATAGAAGAACCAAGACTTCAAAATGGGGAGATGTGGGATACATTCGAGTTGGTTTCAAGGGGATGCAGCCTAGCAAGGAAAAATGGCTGGAAAAAGAAAGAATGAGGGAACAATTCCCTCACTTTCCAATTTACTGATAAAGGTTTTTGGCGGTCCAAAAGCTCCTCAATGGGGAGGATTGATCTAGGTCGATCTCTAGACACCAGGGGCATGAAAGAGGCCCAAAAATAAAAGTGGGAGAAAGTCGATTAGCTTGGCATGAGATCGAAGCACTTGTCACCTTGATTCCAACGGTGTGAATGGCACTCTAATCCGAGTCCATATGAAGAAGATATAACCAGTCACAGTTGTGGGTTGACTTACCCATGTGATAGGCTTAAGGAGGGCACAATTTGGGAAGAACCCAAAACTGAAATCCAGCCAGTTTTCTGGGCAGATTTGTGGGTTCGTTAGTTTTTCTTCAGGCTAAGGCTATGGAAAAACCCGAAAGGTCTGGTGGTTATTAATTTCAAAAAATAATATTAAATGGGGTGAGAAGCCATGACCCCACTACCCTCCGAACCACCAAAAGAAAGAAATATCTATTCTAAGTGGCGTGGGTGGCCGTGAACCTGCCACCCCGGAGCCACACAAAAAACCATGTTAAATATGGTGGGGAGCGCGGGCTATCAACCCAGTTGGCCCTCCACCTCACCTAAGTACTACGGTGCCACAGAATGAGGAGAGTGGGCCACTGGGACTGGTGGACCTACCTTCCAAAACTACCATACAATGGTTATGCGGTAACAAATAAGGAGGGGTGGAATTTGATCCCCCGACCCCTCCTCAATGAACCTCTAATTTTAACCAACGTGACAAACCAATTTCTTGTTTAATCCACCCAATAAATATTTTATAAACCTATTTTCTTAGTGGACCACAGAGGAGGAGCACAACATGTTTTTCGAGATATTGGAGGTGGATCCCTGAGCAGACCTGTGATAGGGCGACGAAACCTTGCCTGAGCACATTTTCCAAGGGGTCAATTTTGGTCTAGTGTAAGAATTGGGCAAGTTTTATATTGATTTTGCATGTCTCAGTGATAGTAACTCAGTGGTGATGTTAGTTTCTACCAATTTTGTAGTAATCATTATCGGGATATTATCGGCGAGGGGAAAAAATCAGAAAAACTTGTAAAAATCTGAAGAAAAAAAATTGTAAAAATCGGGAAAAAATCATAACATACAAAAATATTCAATTTTCTCAATTTTTTTAATATATAAAGCATTTACAACATAAAATCAATACATTGACACATATATATGATAAAATAAATAATATATAAGATTTGTAATATCATTTCTAACTCTACATCACACATAACAATGAATCATGTCCTAAATAGTAAGTCCTGACTCTTGAGTCCCAACTCAGCCTCAAAATATCAACAAAAAATATAATAATGTATCTCATATCATGAGTCATAATGTCATATACAATGAAATGAACCAAATAACTAAAGCCTAATACTACTGATTTCCTTTGCCCCTCTAGATGTAGATGTCGGTGGAGTTGGTAGTGGACTATGTTGTGCTCTAGAAGCTGAAGAACTAGGAGCTACAAGAGGTAGACCACATCCTCTGCTGGTGACAGAGGTAGCCTGGGTAGGTTATGTTACCTCCTCCTCCTGTTTCTCCTCCTCATTAAAAACATCGTCGAATATATATATATAATATATATATAATATATATAATATATATATATATATATATATACATTTCCAAATATTTTTCGATAAATCACGATTTTCACAACACTGGTTTCTGCAATAGAGGTCTCCATTTTTCATCCATTTTCCAGAATGGAGGTATAAAACTTTTTTTTTGTAAATGATGATTGTACTCTCCTTTCTCATGCCACTTAATGAATGGAGGCCTCTCCATTGATTGAGTAAGGTCCGGAGACGTAGTCCAAATCGGAAGAACTCTATTATCAAGTCTCTTGTCTTCTTTCATACTTTTATGTGTTTCTCCTCTTCTCTCATGTCCACATTAAATTTCCATGGTTAAGCATCAATTTATGCATCTAATTGTTTAATACATCTATAAGCAAAAGATCGTGGATCACGCAGTGATGATATATCTTGCATCAGTGTTTTTCCTTGGTGGATTAATTGGTCTATAAAGTTAATTGCCCATTTGTCAAAATCCTGAAATGTCACCTGTGGTACCATTGGGATCCTCATAGCCCCCAAATCTCCTAGAATTCCTTTCATATCTGAAAATTTAGAAGGAAACAACTCCTAATATTCATGCAACAAGTATGCTGTCTTACTGATAGTGTCTTCATCCTAGTAATCTCCTATGTTCGCATAACTTAGTTCAACTTCTATCCCTATATTTACTTTCTTCGTTTTTAGTCATTGTGTTATATCTGACATCTCTATTTCAGGGCCACTCACTTGGTGATGTCCTTGTAAGTCCTTGATATCAATGTTGTGAGAATCTTCATCCTCTTCCACAGTGAGATTATAACATTCTATCACATCTTGGATATGCGTGGCCATATCAGGTTGCTAGACAACCAAAACTTCATTTTAAAAAATCTTCTTCTTAACTATACTCAGGGATGCATCTATATGTGGATAGTAATCATCAATCTAAATTTCATCACAAATCCATCCACCATCTCTACCCATCTAGTAGTTCCATGTTAAATTTCAGTCGCAAATATGAGTTCTTCGGGATTGTCTGTAGTGTGTGTATAAAGCCATGCACCCATTCCTCTCGTGGAATGTCTTCCCAAGCTTCCAACATATATGTATGTGATCCCTTAGATCATTTTGACCATCATATTTTTCCACAATATGCATGTCTACTTGACAAAATCTTACCCACATAAATCTCCTACAATTTTTGCAATCTGCGATAATATTCTCGTCACCACCCCACCATCTAGTAGGAGTAGCTCTTAATGTTTGATCCTAATATAACAATATGCGATCTTTTGGTACCTATCTCTCATACTCCCTAAGGAACATATTTATATCACCCAATCCATCATACACAGGTAAATCACATACCTCACTTCTCATGCAACATACTACCTTGGTGCTTCTTACACATAACCTCATTGATACTTCATCCAATCTTTTCAACTACGTCTCCAACTCCTTGTCTAAACCTAAACTATAATAACTATCTTGCTCCCAGGTCAGCTTCCCATCTGTTGTAGGATTGGTCCACTCCTCTTCATTTGCTGCAATCTGATAGATATTATCAACATCATCCATGCCATATTCTTCTTTGATAGTCTCTGTATACCTCGCACCTTCTGATTGATCCAATGGAACAATAACTCTCATATTGTTGCTTTCAAATATCATCTTCGTTTTCTTCAGATTAATGATAACCATATTGGCAAACGCCAAATCCAATTCAACCAGCACAAGGTATGAATGACTATCATCTTAAATCTCAATTACTTCAAAGTTAGTGGTATTGTGCACTTTGTTGATGTCCACTGTGACATTAGACAACCTTATTAGAGGTAAGATCTTTTGTTGATTTTCCATCTTCAATTGAATAGTAGACCATTCCAACTTTGGCTTCCCCATCAATTACCAAGTTTTTCTTAGAAATAAATTGGCATCAGACCCTAGGTCCAAGATGACCTGGTCCATATCATACTATCCAATCTACATTATAAGCATCATTTATTTTCCAATTCTCTTCTTGTGTTTATGCAAGTTATTCACTTCGCACATCTCACTCTGTAACACTTCCTTAGAAGCACAATAATATATCATCTTCTCTAATCCCTCTGCGACCCTTTGATTCCTTAATAGCTTCATACATGTCTACAAAAAGGACTTCAAGATATTCAGATCCAACACCTGTCATAATGGGTACTATCTCATGATTGTCATTCTGAGTTGGTTGCCCAGTAGAGGTTGAGGCCCCATTATCCATAAAACTTCACCTCACCTCCATGAATACTTGATTTTCCTTTAGGACATCAAATTTAGGTGCTTTTTCAGCAGTCTTCCTCAACCATGTCACTTCAACTTCCTTTTTCACATTAGACTTATCATACCCAGTCATAGTTACACTCGTTATAATGTCAATGCATGACTAATCTTCTCTTGGATCAGCAGTGATCACCTGGACATTCACTGTAGGCCTCTGGTTTCCTTTCTCCATCATATTCGTAATGAGGACATGACATTATTCTATGACATGAACAAAAGCCTTACAGTAATTACAAGCTATTTTCAGGTTATGAAAATCTCTCGAGAAGTGTCCAAACTATCCACAGTTGTAAGAGACAGTTTGGCCACAACCTCGATTAGCTCCTCCTCCTCCTCCTCCTCCTCCTCCTCATTGAAATCCTCCTTGACTAGCGTGCTAGCCTTTTTCTTCATGTGTGTGTCCTTTGGGTTACAATCTATAGCTATCAAGATTGCGCTCCATCATTAAGGCATAACTTCGGAAATTTTTTGTCATCATGACCTACTGAGCCACAAAAGTTACAAACCAACTGCTTCTAGATCTGTATATATTTATGTAATAGATAGCATTCTTCAGAGTGATGTTGGACTCACGTCTTACAAATTTTGCACCATAGTACCAAGTTTACTGGATTAGGTTCTTCACTTGCAATATCATCCCTAAATACTGGACATTTATCCTTATAGTGACCTTCCTCTTTCAACTTCATACAAAAAGCTTATGATCTTTTTGGTTTGACTTCTTTACCTTTCTTTAGATCTTGTAACTCTAGGGTCAGCGTAGCTAGCTGATTTTGTATTTGTTGTAGTCATATGTGAGTATCTACAATCGACAAAGTTTCCAAGTTCATCTTTATCTCTAGTGCTTTAGCTTGTGTCCTGATCTTCTATTGTGTCAATAGAAACCTGATATGTGGCAACGATGCATCTATAAACTGTTATTGATGTTGTTGTGGTAGTATATTGATGCTCACTTGACCCATCAACACCTTGAATCTTTGATCCAATTCCCACACAAAATCAGTCACTTCTTTTTTTTATCTCTTTAAGCTTTGTGATACACTACAACTCTGCTTTTGGCTTCTTAAATTACGTGACAAATGTTTGTTTGATCTCATTGATTGTAGCATTAGGGTTAGTTGTGGAGTATTTCATATACCATCTTAATGCTCTATCCCACAACAATGTTATGGGTTATGGCTTCTTCACATCATCATTATTAATCTGTCTCACTATCCATACTACATCAACTAAGAACCTGAACTGGTCAAGGTATTTTGATATGAGTCCCCTAAAGAAAGGTAGCTTAATTTCATCATCCATTCTTCTTCTTCTCAATGGGCTAATTCGAGGTGAAGGTGGAGGTGGAGGTGGAGGTGGCAGTGGAGGTGAAGTATGAGGATGGGGATGGGGTGTGAGGGGGGTGGATGTATGAGGGATCCCATAGACGTTGTGAATTGTTCTCAGATCTTCATTTTGACGTGTCTTTGGGGGTTTTATGATTACTTCTTTCTTCTTCTCTCTTAGATCTTAATACAGGGCTATAACTAATCAAAATAAAATTCTTCAGATCTATTGTGTATTATTTTCCAATTCACATAGATCTTCTTTATGACTTATTTCTTCTTTGCCAAAACAAAATAACATCTTACTCCAGAGCTTCAGAGAATTCAAGAACTTACCTCATGGTCCTTTCAAGAATATTCATTCAACTTTGCTATAGGATACGACCTCATCGATCGTGAACTCAGTGACGAATCCTCCCAAAATATTATCAATCTAGAAATTAACAACCCTTGAGATGATGTTATAGATTCTCTTAAGCCATTGTATCAAATTAGGATTCCACTCCTTAGGTTTTTGCCTTTGAAATAGTCTGTACGCTCAACCAACCTAGATATCCACTCAAGCAATTCAATGTCCAACGAACCACAAAATATCTTGTATTTTTCTTCGAAAATATATCTGTGCAACCAAAGTTCAGTTAATAATATCAGGTTTCTATTTTCTTTTCTTGAAAATTCCCTTTTTGTCTGTTCAACCCACTCATAGAGTGATTCTTCAATGGACACCAAAACATATGCCTTAAGAAAATCCCAGTCCCGACAACAGAACCATTTATTTGTTTGAGGGGGATTGGCCCAGGTTCAAATTATGTTACGCACCAACGACACCCTCAACTACTAGCCCTTTAGGTAACGACTTGCAAGACAATCGAAGTCTCACCCGAAGCGGTTATAGGAGGTTGTAGAACCAATATTTCATAATGGAAGGGATATCCGTGAAGTGGTTCCATTTAATTACTTCTATTTTATATCAATATTCTAACTTCACATGCATAATAACTTCGTGGAGATGATTAATATACAAAAACACATAAAATTCAACACATAACAATATATCTTACAATTCTTCACATAATTCCATAAAAATCACACATAATCAGATATAGAGGAGTAGATAAATAAGAAGTACATACACACAATACTTCCACAAAACTTCTTCTTTATTAAGTGGATCACTAATTACATTCACTTCTCCAACGTGCACACTCAGTTGTAAGTGGTCTATGCACTCATCTGTAGACTCTTCAAGGTCTTTGTGCACTCAACAGTGGAGCCTTCTCCAAAACAACAGACTATAGACACTGAAACAAAGATTCACTTATGCTTCTATTATTCAGATTCTAAGATGATCCAATTACAAAGTATTATATATCCTTTTATACCATTTATCTATACAAAAACCATGGTCCACATATCATGGATCCATAAAACAAGGACTACTACCCAATACCCATTACAAAGTAAGGGCTTTATCCCATCCCTATGTTATCACCCTAAAATCTTTGTCTCTAAGCTTTGGTAAGTTGCCTTGTTTCTAATCATAGTCTTATAAGTTTTGAGTCAGCTCATCACAATTATTGTCATTCTCATTTACAAACCCTTCTTTTAGTCATGGTGTTAAAGGGTCTCTAGGTCATTTCATGCTTTAAGAGTTAGGTCATAAGGTTAGAAGTGTTTCAAGGTCATATCTCTTTCCATCAAAGTCTGACAGCCTCATTCCATGTCCTAGAAGCCTCACCATGAGTTTGGAAGTCATATCTCACATTAATTTGGAGAAATTTTCAAACTAGCTTCGAAATCACTGAACTAGGAGTTTTCGTAGCGCGCTACGAAACCCCTGTAGCAGCCTGTTTTAGCAGAAAAACTCTGTTTTCTTTTTTTACTAGTCAATTTCTAAAAGCTTTCCTGAGCAGCTGAGAACTTAATTTTGCAAACTGAAAGAGGCTTCTATTCTTAACATGCTGCACTACAAAAACCTCTTTCAGTTTCGTCAAATTTATTCTGAGGTGGGAGGAATTTATGGTTACACTTGCGCTACGAATCTGCTGAAAGTCAAGCTTTGTCTTCTAGTTTTAGCAGTCTTTTTCAAGATCAGTTTCTAGTCACATGAAAGGGTATTTTGGAATTCTGAAGGATTTTTATCTTCATCAACTCTCCTGCTAAAATAACCTATCTCAATTCCTTCATAAGTTTTTCAGTTGGGAGATACTAAGCTTTCATTGAGACCCTACTTTCAGAAAATGGATTTTTTCCTGTTTGCCATGTGTTTTTCAAGGACAGATTCTGAACAGCTGGAGAAATGTTTTAAAAAACCAGGAGAGGTTTTTGTTCTAGAAAACATGGGATACAAAAAACTCCTTCATTTTTGTAAAATGTGTCATGGATGAAGAGATAAAGGCTCTGCAATTTTCAAGGATCTAAACCTAAAAAACAGGGAAACATGTTCCCTAATTTCTAGGGTTTGTCATCAGCAGTTGGGTGACCACGTTGGAGACTTTTTGGCTCAGCTGCTGCTCTATGTGCAGACTGTGTATATTTTTAACCTAATGCAGATTTCTACTTAGACAACTCAAGATTCATGAAGAGCTCTTGTATGTTCTTTTTGTGATGGCATTTTCCAATACTTACATTGCAGTGGTGTTTACTTATGATACTCAGAATTCATCACTGATGCTCTGACTTCCTTCATAGATAAACTTACTATGTTTCACTATTTTGTATTGTCATTTCTACACTCAAACTCTATAATGCCTTGACTTCCATGCTAGGTAGAATGCTTTGGCTTCACTACTCAGGATTCATGAAGGATTTCTTATATTCAAAATGTGTGTTGTCCTTTCCTTAGTTTGTTTACAGTTGCATAGGTGTACAATCACTCAGAATTCACTGATTGTGCTCTGACTTCCTGTGTGCACTTATGAGCTGTGGTTCCATATGTGTGTTGTGTTATGAATATTCAAATGCTGAATGCCCTGACTTCATGTTAAGTTGATCTTGTTGTGGTACTGAAGCATACTTTGACTCCATAGCCCAATGGTAGCCAGCCTTCATCTTTCAACCTATAAACATATACAATTACAAACCATAGAGTTAGCCATCTATTCAAATCATTAATCAAAATCAATAACCCTTTGAGAGAGCCCTCTCAGGCTAAGGAGGCTAAGCCTTAGTCAAAAGTCTGGTTTGAAATAGTTACTTGAAATTAACCTGGCTTGCAGCCTTCCAGTGCTTGATTTTGAGATAACAGTACCAAGGGAAAGAAGAACGACCACTCTGAGTAGAAGGATTGACATAATTGGAATAGCTCATGTGAGAAATAGTACTGGCAGCGGAGTTGCCCCCAAGTAAACTAGCCCCTTCAGTAAAAGTATTAGTAGGGGATGGCACTCCAAAAAGTGCAGTGTACTAGGCTTGCGACATACCTGAAGTGACATTGCCCCTAGGATGAGCAGGGACAACTAGTGATCCGCCCCACATATTACTCGAAGTAACCATGCCTAATTGGGGGAATCGAATAGTAGGTTGTCAAAAATGCAGTGCAAATATTCTCGAACCTACTGTTTGACTAAGATGAGGTGCCATGGTCAGCATAGGAGATGGTATGGGCACGGAAACATTCGAGAAATTTCTAGGAGTCATAGAAGAAACTGGTGGAATTCCCGAAGAAGAAGTAAGAGGTGTGGACGAAGGAGTAGGTATAGCCACACTAAGAGGTGGAAATGATGTCATGGAGGTTGATACCACTGAGGTAGCATAGAATCCACTATGGGGTAGAGTATTGAAAAAGACACATAAGTATAGGTAGGTGTGGAACCATAAGGATTTAGCCACAATACCTCCAATCCTAAAGGATCAGTTAACGGTGGATTCGTAGGGCTATCAAAGTCATCTACCAAAGTCTCAATAGAAATCAAGTCACTAGCAAAAGGACCAGGTATAGATTCCAGGACGATGTGCTGGTCTTAGTCTTGAGCACCAACAGGCACTCTCTATGTAAGGGTAACAAGTCCACCTCATTCAGGAGGTAAACCGTGATTATCAATGAAAAAATTCAGCCACATTGATAAATTATCATTTAAATACAATTATGTTAGTAAAAACACCCTAAGGCCAAAAATACTAACTCGGACCAAACAACACACAATAGAAACATCCTAGAATATATCACAAACAAACTAAAATACAAAGAAGCTGGTGGTGGAATAGTTATACTGGTAACTTGCTTCCCAACCCTTTTATCTGTGAACTTGGTGCAAGTGCCCTTATTAGCTATGGTGCACCCTTCAAGAGGACAAAGAGAGGATGACTAATATCTATCCCAAGTACAGAGAATATGAAACTAATCCTACATCTATGTATGAGCCCTAAAAATAAAGGCCATTATGGTCACCTAGTATAATAACATGACCTAGGGGGACGGTCACTGGATAAATCCACACGCAGAAGCAAGAAAATTAACCCCAAAAAGGAGCTAAGATCGAAACCCCCTTGAGAGTTGCCTCCCATGTGCTCCCCAAGTTATAATGACATCATTTGTATGCGTGGATACTTCCTTATATTGTGCCACTAAAACTAAATGAAAGGGGTTGTGTCAATTCACCAAGCCCAAGTGTGACTTCATGCTTAACCCTTTTGTCAGGAGGGCTTCCTAGATTGTACTACCACAAATGCATTTAACTCCCTACCACAAGATACTTAGTTAATTTTGGAGTCTTGGACCAGCTAACTCACCTCCTATCTCCAAGACCCTAACCTAAGCTAGTGTTGGTGTACTACCTGTTTAGTCAATTTAGTGTTCCTAAATTGATGTCATTAATTGTCAACCTGGGGCTCGTAAGCTGATGAAGTGAAGGTGTACTATATGTACTTAAGCAACCTCTTAAAGCTTTTTGTCGTTTGGGGTGTTGTTTGTGGTTAATTTATCTTCCTCAGATGGAGTGATGTATTTATAAACAGATGAGTGATGGTGTGTGTAAGGTGAATTCTAGATGAGTGAAAGTGTGTGATTAGTGGTTTCTAACTACTTGTTGAAAAGGAAAACTTGAAGGAAATAAATGAATTAAAATGAACTGAAAGCAAAGAACCACTTTCTAATGGCATTAGACACCATTC